>JAQGBH010001680.1:0-30152 GCA_034698265.1 Sminthurinus aureus | reverse complement strand
TTGACCTCGTCAATTGACCCCTAAATCAAGTTGGATCGAGTCCAAACTTCACAGAAAATCTATTTTAGCCCGTCCAAGCACTTGGAAATTGTAAAAACTGGGGATTTTTACGTTTGAAATTTTATGGGACACCCTAATAAACAACAAACACAACATAAATTAACATAATTCTTCTTGTAATTTTTAAAGATTTTTACGCCTAAATAAGCCGAGGCGAATCCGCCGACGTAGCCGTTGAGCCCAATGTAAACGGAGAGTGGCAGAGCCGTTTTACTGCTTTTCTGCACTGTTGCATAAGTCATGTGGCCAAATCCATGCTCCTGAAATACATAGCAATCAAAAAATATAAAACTGGATGCATTTGTTGAGATAAAACACTTTAAATACACACTGAAAAATGAGGAATTTTACCTGGTCGTAATAATCCACGGCATAGCTGCAGGTTCTCGTCGGGTCAATCCTTCCAGGCGGCAGATATTTCAGCACCGTCTCTGCGTGCGATTTGCTAAGCACAAAATCATATAAACAAATTTAATGAACACATAAAATTAAGTAGAGAAAACTAAATGAAAAGGCGTGATGACAAATGAAAAAACATATTATGCACCTGGGATTGCAGGGATGGTGACTGTTTGCAATATTTGTGAGTGTGGCTCTAACGATATTTGCTGTTTGCGGACACGTTTCCGTCCACATGTAATAGGCAATTTCGTGGAGAATCCGCTTGTCCGGATGGACACTCATGAGCAGACCGAAGACGGAAGTCCGGATTTCACACGGCTCTGCCCTGTTGTAGAAAACGGGAAGGAGAGCGTCAAAGAGCTGGTCGCGGGACCGGAAGCCGAGAGGACGTAAACTCCAAATGGCTTGAACTCTCACGGAATTCGGGGCAACTCGACTGCCTTGTGCAATCTCCTTGAGTTTGTCCAGAGAACGACCCACAGCCAAATTCCTCAGTCCGTTCACACCGACAGTCTGAACCTCAGAACTTGGATCCGCTGTGAGAAAAAAACAGCATGTCAAATTTCACTCCAGAATCAAAAATCAAGACTCAAGAATCAAGAACAATTTAATGAAAAAGTGACAAGAAGTTAGTTAAAAATGTACCGAGTTTTGCTTCAAAATAATTGATGTATTTGTCGAGGATTCCAGTTCCGGTGCAGAGGGATTTTGCACAGCATTTTGAAATTGCTGAGGCCACTGAAAGTTCCACGAGCCGCTTCAACGAGTTACTCACACCCGCCTTTTTGGTCAGCTCAAAGATGGGCTAAAAACAACAATAAAACACTTTTGTACATTCCACTTTACACAACTAAAATTGGCACCACAATTAAAATTTTTAATCCCTTTAAATTTTACAAACAATTGTTGCTACTTACGTCAAGTTCCCTTGCAAGAGCCTCAGTTGGATTCCGGATGAAATGTGGAAACGAGGGGATGAGCCGCGCGAGGATTTTGTTGTCATCTGTCTCAACGATAATGTCACGAACTGCGAGTGTCGACGGCCAATTTCCAGACAAAAGAAGTCCATCCAAAAACAATTGTCTAAAAATAAAAATCATGGAAAAATATATAAAATTTCTCATGTCATGAAAATTATTTGCAGTTTACTGACAATTGTGAGTTCTCACAATTCAATGTTTTCCTGTTGCCCTCCGGCTTTTGCAGCTTCGGAATATCGTTGAAAACAATGTTTCAAACTCTCCAGATCCAAAGATGAAACGAGTGGGATGATTGCAAAGGGTGAGTTCCTGTGGAATTTCTCGAGATCCTCGTCCAAAGTACCCGAGCTGCTTTGAATCAGCGACTGAGCCACGTCTGAAACCGTCCTGTGCAACTACACACAAAATATACACAAAATATATTCAATGTTCTATATTCTGCATAAAAAATATGAAAAGAAAAGAAAAGAGACGGATGAAAATGATTGATGATTTAACAGACTTTTTCCATGATTCCTTGTAAAACTTCAGGGTCATTTTCTCCGGCGGTGTGATGAAACAGGAGTGGTTCAGCGGACCGGAAGTCTTGAGTTTCCTCTTCCGGGTCATTCAGGTCATTCTGCTCAAAGACAAAGCTCAAATCTTCATGTGACTCTGAATTTTCTGGTGCTTGAATTGGAGTTGAAATGGGCCCAACATCCGACAAAGCCATCGTCATACTAATCATTAATCATGGTCAATATACAGAAATCAGTTAGATTGGGATTTAATGTTAAAATATGAAAAAGGATGCTGTTTGTTCGCGTACTTGTACCAACTGTAGAGATACGGAGCTTTGGTGGTGAAGGGCCAGTAGAGAACCGAGGAAAATGTTTGGATTTGCTTCACTGTCAATTTGCTCGCGTCCGAGTTGTCAATGTCGTAGGTCGTGTACGCTGTCGAGTTGAGAATGTTCTGCATTCAAATCATATTAAAACAAACATGTTCAAAGTCTTTTAGTTCATAATATTTTACAGTTTTTAGTTTAGACATAATAATCTGGCACTGAGCTTTGTTACAGAGTTGTGGTTAAAATAGAAAAAAATATTGAGCGGCGTCCAAATTGCGAATTCCAATTTCTAAACTCTAAACATGAAAATGAAAATGTTTGTTTTTATTATATTTGATATTTTATTCACCTGAGTATTTTTATCAGGACAGGGATAGAAAATTCGGGTAGAAAACCGGGTTCTTGTGGGCATATCCGGACAATCGGCATGATTTCGGAATTTTGATATTCTCGCAAGTGGTGTTTTTGTTGCAGAGGGCGGAAGAACTTCATAATGCGTCTCACATTCTCCCATCGTCGATGCCTAATATTTTTTACACTCGGTTACTTTTATAGTTTGTCTTTGATTGCTATTTTAAACTTTAAACTACTTAAATTTAATTGCATTACAAAATTAAATTACCTCGTTGACTTTGAGGAGGGAAACTTTGTCAAAGGAAGTTGTCTCATCTGTTCAAAGTTGACAAAGGAAACTCGAGTCATATTTTACATGTTCAATGTTTAGTGAATGGTGGTAAATTTGTTTAGTATTTGGTGAGTATTTACCGGGTAGCTGTAAAACGGCGGCAAGGCCTCTCTTCATATTGGACGCCCATTCTTGCTCTTGATCGTTCATCACAATCGTTTTGAACTGGACGACAAAAAATTAAAAATACACATTTTATCCTCTTTTCTGCCAACTTGAATATAGCAAAAAAATGTGAAAAAAGGTGAGAAAATACCTTTCCATTTTGAAGTTGAATTTGGAAGGGTTCGGACAGAGTGCTCAAATCCGCATTGGAATTGAGTTGAAAACTCGGGAGGGGGAAATAAGACCACGGTCCATTGTACAAACCGATCGTCAAGTCTTCAAGCTGCAATCAAAAGTATATTTTTCATGTCACTTTGTAAAACATTTAAATTAATTATGGTGGATTTTTGTTGTAAATTTAGAAATCCCTGTTAAAAGAGACATTGAACCTTGACATTGAAGATGCTGGAAGTTGTTGCTTGAACCCTGAGTCGTCCATTAATCTTGTACGCTGCGGCATATCCGGTCGGCTCTTCAGTTCCGGTCGTCACCAACGTGTCATATGAATAAACATCTAAACAGAGCAAAAACCTTTGGAGTCAAAATGACAAGAAAAGGATTAAAATTAAATAAAGAGAAATACCAACAAAAACGAAAGTTTACATTCTTGTCCAGGTGCAAAAATGACTTTCCCTTCCGAAACGCCACTCAAAATGGAGCAAGAGAGAGAAAGTAGCAGGAAAATCCTCTGTGCAGAACCTGTCAACAAAAGCAAAAACAAGGAAATTCCACATTTATTCACCACAGTTTTTTCACCAGGAATCAGGAATTTGTTTAAAAAAGGACAAGAAAATGTAAATCCGTTGACTTACACAGAGAATTCATTTTGGAATTAAGGATGAAAATATCCAAGTCTATTTTATTTTGCTACACTTTTTGTTCAAAGTTCAAACAAAGCGGAATGTTTCCGGTTACGGGTTAAAAAAAAGTGTATTATTTCCTCATTGTGAACGAGTGTGGAAATAAATAAATGACGTCTAATTTTGTGAGTGAGAGTAGAAGTTGTCAAGAAAAAACCTGTTCACTTTTCCATTCCGCCTATCACTTGATGTTAAATAATAATTTCTCATGAGACGTATCAATTCAATTCATTTCATTTCGTGTTTCATATTTGATATCTGCTCTGCGTTAAACATTCAACATTCAACATTAACCCTCGGCATTTACAACGAGTCAAATACGAAGTGTAATATTTACTAGTAAATCAAAACGCTCATGTAAATAATATATTATGTGATATTTTTCAAGGAGTGAAAAGTCCAAATGAGAATTAAAAACGTCAAAGTTTTCTTGGGTTTGTCCCAGCAGTAAATAAATAAATGACATGTATGCACACAACACAACACACAATCATTTATTCAGTATTCACATACATATTCACATTTCTATTGCATTTGATATTTGATTTGTGATTTGATTGGATTGATCCAAGTCCAGTTGCTCATCGCTCCTCTTCACACGGACAGAAATAGTGATAGGCAACGAATCTTGCTCTTTTTCATGAGTTTATGATGTGTTACTAGTTAGTTGTTACATATTCGATATTAGGCTAGGTATAGGTTCATATTTCATGGATATGCACATCGTGCATTGAAAACATGGCTTTTTTTTTCTGAATCCAATTTCTCATATGTGTGTGCCTTGAATCTTGAAACATAGTGAAAAGAGAGATAACATAAAAAAGAGACAAGTTCAAACAAAATCCATCCATTTTCCTTCCTTTTTCTTCTCTGCTTCTATATTCTGTACATTTTAAACTGTACACTGTAAAATTCTGTGTACTGTACTGCAAATATTTACCCAGTCATTCTTTTTCATGTACAACTTGAGACTTGGCTTTGTTCGGATGCAAAGGGGAGAAATGACAAAAATTGGAAGGTTGGAAAAATAACAAAAGTTTTCTGAAATGGGCAATAATTAGCTAAAATAATGGATGAATGCGAGTTGTGAATGGTGGTCAGTGGTAAGTGCAGTACAGTACAGTGGTGGTTTGTATGAAAATGTATGCACATGAATATCAAGAGGAATTAAGAATTACTTTGTGATTTGAGAATGAAAAAGTACACGTGGAGGAGCTGACCTTTATACTCGACTAAATGTTATCAATTATCAATTATCAACAGTCGACGGCGACTCATCTCCCATTTTTCACATTTGATGTCATTTTTATTTATATTATCATGTTTTATGTATTTTCTCATACTCTGTACTCTGTAAGTCTGATGAATGATGAATGGTGAATACACTCTTTTCTTTTCTTTTCTTTGCCTGTACTTGACTAGAAAGTAGATTCTATCTGCGTGTTACATAATGATCAACGAACTTGAATTTCAGTCACCGTATCGAGTGTAGACTGTAGACGTCGATGATTTTGAATATTCTCCAACTCTCCTTCTGACTTTTAATGGATATTTATGTTTTATGGTCCAAGATTTAAGATTGGTGATTCTGTTGCATAAATGAAATGTAACATTTTATGAATACGTTACCTACGGAAAATTATGCAAAATGAACTGAGAACTGACAAATCAGTCTCAAGTAATCCAATATGATTTAAAACTGGAACTCTTTCCATCGTTTCATCCCATTTTCTCGAAACATTCTTCGATCGGCGTCCTCGTTTAGCCAACAGTCAATTGTCCAGAGTCAACATGAACTGAATAATTATAATGTCAAATGTAGCCTACTCTTTTCTGTGCAAATTCTACAATGAACATGTACAAATTATGCTTCAATTGGACGCCGTTCAAAAGCATGATCTGAAATTAGCTGAGAATGCAACAGAAGATATTTAGCATGAAATGGTCGATCGCGCCTACATTCTAGACACAATTTCCACAATTTCCAGTCAGCATTCAAAAGCAAACGGTAATCACAGTAATCAAAAGCCTTTTATTCTTTGTAGGAGTAGAATATGTTATGTAAAATTCAAGTCTTGTGTGCATACAAAGGACAAAGGACAAACAATGCACAATGCTATCCAAAGAATATTATGTTATCAGTATTTTTGGTTGGAAAGATTTTGTATTTTGTGTGTAAATAGATGAAAAAGAAGCGAACAACAATACCACACACAATACAACATTAGCATGATTGTTGTACATGATACAATAATTTTTTTGGGGTAAAAATGGTCTGTAAATAGTCTGTAGTCTGTGCACATGCAACACATGGTGTACCTACGCTCATGTTATAATTTGCATAGGATTTCTTATTTTCTTATTTTTAGTTTCCACACGACCGACTTTACTGCTTTAATTGTATGTGTAAAAGTGAATTTCACCTGCACTCCCTCACTCACTCACTCATCAATGTCAACCACGAGTAGACACCGCTTTCTGTTTCACAGCCACACACACTTTTCTTGAATCTTGAATCCATCCTCTTCAGCTCTTCAACTTGCACAGCTGCAGCATATTACAGATTGATAAAATTAACAAAAGTTTCATAAAATATAAAATTGAGCGATGGTCAAGTAACTAATGTAAAATATGAAATGCCTAGAACAATAATTCACAATGAATCAGTTTGTCTTGAATCATCTCGCAAATGAAAACAATATATTTGTTGGTGTTTTAGTGCAAAAATATGATTATTACAGAGATAATTTAACCTCTGCTGCGATGTTCTGTGTAAATACTTAACATTTGTTGTGTGGATAACAGAAAAGGAGCAGAAGAGAGATGATGAGCTGAAATCTGCTCTTGTTTTATTCATAGATGGTCTAAAATCCTTTTCAATTCACAATGCTTTTTGCCTCTCACTTCTCACACTTTTTTATCATGAATCATGAGATACCTGTAAAACTCTAATCTGCACATGTAAAAATCCATACATGCATCACAAATGTCTTGTCTTGTTGAGCATCGGTGTAGTTTGTAGTTGAGAGTTGAAACAGAAACAGAGATCATTTCATGTTGTGTTACAACTTACGCGTACAGCGTATGTACAACTACAACGCTACTCTTTTTGACTTTTTAATTCCTCTTCTTTTTGATCTTGTGGCTACTGACGCTGATAAACTTGAGACGGTTCGCTGAGCTTCATGTGAAAGTCTTTTCTCATCTTTTTCATCCACTCAACTCTCAACGCTCAACACAACCAATTTTCTATTTTAACATCAACTCGCTCAATTTTTATGTCTAACATGTAAACTTGAGCATTGAGCAATGTGCATTGTACATTTAATATGCATCCAAGTTTGAGTAAAAAATGCAGTCTTCTCTCATGTAACAAATGATGCATCTACATAATATCAAATAGAATACACGAGTATATGATAACACATAACACAGAGTATAGAGAATTGAGAATAGAAATGATACTACAACCACAATATAGTTTATACTTTATCACCTTTCTGCACATGTATTTCTACCTTTCATGTACACTTTACAATTTACAATGTGCGTGCATGTGCATTGTGGATGACGAGAGGCAGACAGAATCATAACAATAATTATACTCACTAGTCCACGTTAAAGTTGACCACTAGAAACTAGAAACAAAAACAAAAAAGAGAGTGGTATATAAATCAAAGAGCCTCGTGGACTTTACTTCATTTCTCAACTGAGTGCCACAAACACAACAAAGAACAATCAGGAATATGAAGGTAACACTAAATACAAATATACATTTGAAATTTCTACATTACAGCTTTTTCTATTTGGATCATGTGCATGTGAAAAGTGAAAACTTAGTGAAATACCTGAAGATAAACAAAGAAAAAGGAAAACGACAGTGGATTAAAATTAATAATAATATTATTGTTATTTCTATTTTTTAGGGTAATATGATCAAGTGTGCGGGAGTTTTGGTGTTTTGTCTCGTGGGACTGGCTGTGGCTTATCCAGTGGTTGAAGATGAGAACGGTGATCTTGTCGAGTTGGTTCCAATGAGAAGAGTTCCACGAGGACTCCCACAAAATCGTCAACAGTACAGAGAAAGGCCACAACTCGTTGGTAAGTTTATTTTCTAATCCTTTTGATTTATCATGACTAAAATTTTAAAATCCTGGATCAACCAAAGTTCAAAGCTCAAAAATCAAAAATCAAAACTTGAAATTAATAAAAAGTTTCTAAAAAATGTAAAATAGCCGTTCCCCGTGGAGAATCCGAAGGCTACGAGCCAATGCCAGCTTCTTCCAGGAGAGAGCCAATCACGGCTGAAACTGGACATGGACATTCTCATCCCTACGACTACGTTGATTACGGAGCCTACACGGGAGGTTATGGAGCTTTTGGCTGGTACACAGATCATCCCGTCTACACTTCTTATGGACATTGAGGATACTAAATCAATTAATTAATCAACAATTATTACTAAAGGCATGAAAAAGATGAAGAACTGAAATGAAGAAATGGACAAAATTGAACTGGTTACACTTCTCTCTCCCCTTTTCCTTTATTCTATATTCTATATCTGCCAAGGGCCAGGGATTTTCATTTTTCTCTCTACTTTAGCCAGTTCATGTCGGTTCATTTACTTCAATTAAAAAGATTGAGGGTTACCATTTTGTTTGTTGGTGGAAAATTCTAGTCATTCAATTGGATTGTCAAAAAAATATTATGTATAGGCATTAGAAAAATGAACAAGTAAAGAGAAGGAGGAATTACTCAGGAAGTAAATTATTGGCTGATTCAAAATTTTTAGGTTAGATACGTATAATATATTATAGATTATAGATGAAAAACACGACTAAACTGCGACTACTAACTAACAGAAATTGACGTCACCTCAAAGTGTTTTAGAGTTAGCTAAATAACTGACTTTAGAATTCAGAAAGTTGAATTTTATTAGCTTCCTCTCTGACTTTTTTGATACATGAATAGGTTTAAGAAGAATACTTGCCAACAATAATGATAATAATTGTTACTATAATTATTATCATTATTATTTTGTTATATTGTTCAGTATTATGTTTTTTTACAACTTGTAATATTTTTATACTTTTTTATACGACAAGATGAAGGAGTTTTGAACTTTTGTTACTACGATGATCAAATATCAAATATTAGATTTGCGTTTATGTTATGCTTATATTTTGAACTGTTGTTTCATTGTTGATCCTTTCTTATGTTTTTTTTATATGCAGTGCTCTGCTCCTTGTATTTCGTTAAATAAAGCTACATGTACCTACTTTGTACTTTGTATTTTGTACTGTTATCATTAAACTCCAACTAAATGAATAAACGACAAAAAATTAAAAAAATACAATTTCAACAAATATAAAAAAACAAATACGAAAGCTCATTTATTTGCTTACTTTTAGTTTATAGTTCATCTTTACTCGATACTCGAGACGCAAGAGTATTTAAAAAGTCTATAATATAACATATTATTGTATTCAAAAAGAATAAAAAAAATAATACTCAAGTGTTTGGTTCAAAGCCAAAGCGAATCCATCCGGAATCTACAAAATTATTATCTGAGCCTTCTTGAGTTGTGTAGACGACAGTTTCTTGAATGACATTTTGTGAAGGATCTTCATCCGATGGATCTTGAATACTCGGAATAATTTCTATCACTTGGACGAGTTTAGGTTGATCCACACTTTCTAAAACTATTTGATGAGGAGTTGAGTCAGCAGTTTCAATAGTTATTATATTATTAGTTTCATTATCATTATTGTTTTCAAGTTGGAATTCTCTGGAACCACTATTATTATTGTCAGCTGCTGATGATGACAAGATGATGACATGAGAACTGACACTGGTATTAATTTGACTATCACTTACACATTCCACTAGCAGCGTATTATTATTTTCACTAGTAGTTTTACTAATACTGATATTTTGGTTTTTGGTACTGTAATCATCATTATCATTATCATTGTTCTTTTTGTGAGTCATATTGATATGATGAGTTAAATAGTGCTTAAGAGCAAAACTCTTGCCACAGTGACAAACATGTGGTTTTAGTTCTGAATGAAGAAATTCATGCATTTTCAATTTCTTCTTTTCCCTAAAGGATTTTGGACATTGGGTACATTTAAATGGTCGTTGACCTACAAATTAAGAATTAATAAACAATTATTATTACATCAGTTTTATTGCTTCCTCAATAATTATTGATTATTGTTATACAACATTAAATATTATCAAATTAAAGTACTATATCCCAACAATAATAATAAATCATAAGACGTGAAACCAATATGTATATATTTATACCTGTGTGTTTCATCTCATGAGAAATTAATTGTGGTTTCCGTTTAAACTTTTCACCACACACACCACACGAAAACTTTTTCTCATTCGTATGGCAGAGCATATGACGATTTAACATGTAAATTTGTTGACAGCCAATACCACATACCTACACAAAAAAAGTGAACAAAAACATAATTATTGTCAATTACATATTAGGCTTTCAATTTCTCGATTATCATGAAGAATCCGTATTGTCAGCTGTAAGCTGTAAGTAAAAAAAGAAAGGCATAAAGTAGAAAAAACATAATATTATTATGATGTATGATGATATTTTACTTTGCAGTAATATTTGAAAACTTTAAGATGAAAGCTCGCCATATGAATTTGTAACGTTCGGGGTTCACTGAATATTTTGTTACAGTTTGGGAATTTACAGGAATATGGTTCAACTTTATCATCAGTTGTATGACGTATTTGATGAACTTTCAGTCTTTTCAAGGCACTATATTTTGCACCTATTTAAAAAAAACCAAAAACATACAGACAATTTTAACATCTTGGAAGAGAATACTAGTAAATAGTAAATAGTAAATAATAATTATACGTACTGTGTTAAAAATTACAAAATATGGATAAAATACAAATAAAATATTCAACTTTTGCATAATATTTTTCATTATTGAATATTCACTAACCACAAATTTCACACACAAATGTTTTTTTCGGTACTGGAGCATTTCCAGGATTGGATTCGGATTCATGAGAGCTCAAATGACGAGCATGAACATAAGGAGATTTGAAAACTCGGTTACATATTTCACATTTATTACTCTTGTGCTTGGCCAAAATATGAAGTCTCAGTTTTTTCTCTGTACTAAAACTTACTATTGAATTTAAAGGAGGAGGAGGAGACGACGAGGAAGAAGAAGAATTGACTTGATTTTCAAGAGTGGATGAATTGATGTTATCACAGAAATGACAAACAAACGGACGATATTTTCCTCCATGAACTTTTTTGTGTTCTTCTAAATGTCCTTTCGTTTTGTAGGATTTGTTACAATTAGGAATATTACATTGAAAAGGTCTTTTAAGTCCTTCATGCTTCCCTCGAATGTGCACATCTAAAGAAGCTTGATTTTTAAAACTGTTTGTACACTGTGTACATTTTAATGACATTTTATCACTTGGTTGTTCTATTGGAGAGGATGGAGAATCTTCTTGTGGATTACTTGTCAAAGTTGATACAATTTCATTATATTCATTGGAGTTTTCAGATTTGATTTGGATTTCAATACTTTTCTGTTCTTCACTTTTACTAACAGTCTTCATCTTTTTTCTATCCACTTCCGAATTATTATCATCATCATCATCAAATCCATATCGTTTTCTACTTTTTACTACTCTTTTACTTCTCGTCCTTTCCACTTTTTGAGCTTGGTTCAAATTGTTGTCCTTATGAATAATTTTGATGTTTTCACTCTCATTTTGCAGATTTAATTCACAATTATTATCATCAGTAGTAGTAGAAGATTGCTCATGACTCAAATATTCAAAATATATTTTGATTCCTTCTCCAGTCTCTTTATCTGGTTCCAGCTTTATGACAGGAACAGTCCATCCTTCCCAACCTGAAAAAATAAATAATAATGTAGCATGTAAAATTTAAATGTGATGTTGTACCCTTTTAATGTTTACTGTATTATGTATAATAGTAATATTATGTAGAATTCTACTACTTACATTGAATAAAACTCTTTTTAATTGAATACAGAGGATCTGCCATTTTCTGTTTGGTTGCATCTTCTTCTTGTTGAACAAAATTTCTAATGATAAGAGACTTAATTTTGTCATTAGTTGCTTCCAGCTGACTCTCTAACCTCTCGATTTCTTTGTGAATCATTATGGCTTCATTCAGAACAAGAGCACAGGAATCACAGACCAAGATTGAAGACGGCAATGACTCTCTATTTAAAAGGGATATTGGCAATTTAAGAATTTTACACAATTGACTTAAATCCACATAATTTTGTACTAAAGATGAGTCTGGAATGGATTGACAACAAGTAAAACAACAACAATTATTATTAGAGTTAGAGTTGAGAGTTAAATCAACCAAATTCGGTTTTTTCTTTTCCATTCTTGAATTCTTCACGAGAAAAACACAGTTCGTCTGTCATATGCTGAGAGTGAAGAGACAGAAAACAACAATAAAATAACGATAAAAATATAAAATATAATTAACTAGTGCTGTAGTTAAGTACAAACTACAATTAAAAATTAAAATTAAAAAAATCACGTCACAAAAAAAATCATCTTCGCGGTTCGCGGGCGAATTTCAAATCGGCAGAAATCAGATTCGGGAATTTCGTGAATATTTTTGTGAATTTAATAAAATTGTAAAAAAGTCCAATTAAAACTTAATTGTGTATACAACATGCTGCGTCGACTAATAGTTGACGTAAATAGGAATATTTTAAAATGTACAAAATTAAGGAATCCTCAAGTTCCAGTCCAACAGTCACAACAACAATTACAGGTAAATATTTTCACTATTTTTACAATGCTAATCTTTTTACTTTTTACTGTGTGCAATGTGCTATGTGGTTCATTTTTTAATACTTTCAATAAGAATTTAACATTTAATCAACCTATAAAATGTTTATAAATGCTTTTAATGTAATGCATATTTGTTACTTTTGTGTATTTAAAAGGTGACAAGACACATGTCCACTTATTTTGATTCGAGGCAGCCAGACTCTCCAGAAAAATACACACAAGTTGAAAAATCTTATGAAGAGTGGAAATTTGTAGAGGATCTCTTTCCGGTTGAATTTGTTCCGGATGCACCTCAAGATCATGAAAAAACTTATCCCTCTGGATGGAAACCACCAAATCCAAATAATACTTCACACGCCTATCATATCAGAAGAACAAAAAATCATATGATCCCTGTCTACTTTAAGATGGACCATTTAAATCAACGTCAACACACCAAAATTCGATATGTTGAAGGAAATATTTGGGTAAATCCAATAATTTACTTATCATGCATTTACTATTTGATTTTTGATTTATTCATTCTTCTCCTTTCCCATCATTTACGCTATATAAAGTATGTAATAATAATATTGATAATTGATATCAATACAACATGAAATAATTTCCCCGTTCTTTTCTTCTTCTTTGTGTTGGTTTGAATAGGCCCTAGAAAAAGATATTGGACAAGTATTAAAGGATAGATACCCACGTGTACCAATTGTAACAGTAGTGGATGAAGTTCAACGATATGTAAAAATTAAAGGGGATTATCTAGATGACGTTAAACAATGGGTTCAGGAACAAGGATTTTAATAGACTTCAAGTAACTATAATATTTACACCGTTATAAGTGTTCTATATTACTATACATTATTATTATTATTTACATAATATTACGAACCTGAAAACAACAAGACATTTTTTTAAAAAGATTTTTCTCCTTGTTGTTGAAACTATAATATTGTTCTATAATTTTTGTTTCATACCATGTGTATTTTTGTCAAGTAGAATACAAAAGTCAAATAATAAAACTATTCTACATTGTTACTAAATACTAAAAACAACAAAACTATCTCTTTTTGGAATATCAGTAGAATTATTATCAATAATTTTCAATTTACTTTCCATTTCATAAAAACTATAATAATAGAGAGAATTTTATTTCAAGACCTAATCAACAACAAAGTAAATTCAGTATTTATAAGTACATTACTCTTGTACATCTTTTTACTTCTTGGGGCATTTTAGTTTGTGATTAATGATTTAAGGTAAAAAAGGAAAGTTGTACAGGTATTACGATATACTTAGGTAGAAAAAATGTGTAATTTCTTCAATAATATATTTAATATTTAGCATCTGATGACCATTTACCATGCATGTTATACTTGAACTATATTTATTTGTTACATATTATATGATACTGATCTACAAAGTAAGTTTAGTAAGGATTTTCTTGTTTTTGTTTTGTTCGGTCATGAAGAGTTAATTTTTATCGATTTGTTATGATGAGGATTTAAGAATGAGAAACCATTCTTGTATTTAATAATTATTATTTTTCTTGATGCATCTCTCTCTTCATTCTATGTACCCAGACACTAGACACTAGACACCTTTTAAGAAATGGGCCTGAAAAAGATTATAATAATTTCATGTTACTTATGTTCTTTTACTCTCTATTTTGCTTCTTCTTCTTTTTTTTCCTTTTTTAACACACTCTCTTCTTTTAATTACTTTACTTTATTTGTTTATGATTTATCAAGCCACGAGCTACGAGAAGGTTAGTGTATAGAGACTGAAGATGATGATTATTTTAAGGATTAACGCGTTTTGATTTTTACTTACGCATTTTTTTACAACATCTCCCTTCTCTCTCATATTTCATGCCATAACCAAAGTTTAACGTGTACAAGCAGCAGAGGTATTTATTTTGCTATTTAGTTACTTATTGTTTATGCGTGTGTATGAGTGTATAATTATGATACATGTATTCTTATACATATGAAAGTGAATTATATTATATGATATGCTAGTAATTATTATTATCATTTTGTGGTATAAAGTATAAATAATATAGTATTAAGTATTATGTACGTGGGTAAAAGTGTTTTTGCGGCCAAGTTTATGCTATGTAATATCAAAAACATCATTATCATTATCAACGGATCAGACCAGACAGAAACTCTCTTATGTCTAAAAGTTAAAACATATCCCAAAAGGAGTAATGATAATTATTATTGTTGATGCTATATTGTTAAAAAGTGTAGTCCATTTTAATCAATGGATTTTATACTGATTGTAGAATGTAGATTGTAGTGTTGTGCACTGTGCATTGGGCATAATATGATGTGTGAAATAATTTTCATCTTGTCTGATTCTGATTCTGATTCTGATGTGTGTGTGTGTGTGTGTGTGGTGTTCATAAAAGCGTGTAGTGTGTACATGATGGAAAGTTTATAGTTTTTTTCAACAAACTGAACGAGATGGATTTGCTTTTTGCTTGCTGTTTCTATGTACGTATTTGCCCTGTGTATTAACTATTATATTCATATGAATTGAAAATTGAGAAGAATAAAGCGTAACGATGATGGTAAACGCACATTCACCATACCAAACACACATGTGGAGAAGGAGTAAACAACAGAAAAGAGGCGAGAAGAGATGATAAGTTGACTATTTCTAATTTCTAGACGTTATATAAAGGTGGCCGATGGTTGATTTAATTAGTCAGTCAGTTGTTGTTTTTGAACCAAGTTGGATTCGTCAGAAAAAGTCAAGGAAAGGCTGTAGTTATGAATTTAATAATTTTAGTGTCGTTGGTTGTGGGAGTTTGTGTGACTATAACTTATGCCGGTCATGACCATCAAGGATTCTTCTCATACGCA
The DNA here is from genome assembly GCA_034698265.1 of Sminthurinus aureus. Classification (NCBI taxonomy): domain Eukaryota; kingdom Metazoa; phylum Arthropoda; class Collembola; order Symphypleona; family Katiannidae; genus Sminthurinus; species Sminthurinus aureus. Next base: position 14,520 of record JAQGBH010001680.1, on the reverse strand, counting down.
AACGTTCCGGGTAACTTTTTATATTTTAGTGACAGTTTATAGTTTATAAAGTAAATATACATATCAAGTCTCAAATTTCAAGTGGAATCTTATGTATTAAATAGTGAAAAGTGAAAAGTAATAATAATGATTCATTTCATCCGTAGGACCTGACCAATATGAATTCGGGTACCACCGAGGAAACGCACATCACTACACAAGTCGATATGAGCAAAAGCACGGTTGGAAAGCAAGAACAAAAGTCCGATGGGGAGATAAGAAAGGAGGCTATGGCGAACACTATTTTGACTATAATCATGGAGATAAAGGGTGGGATAAGGGTCACGACAAAGGATGGGGTCACAAAAAAGCTCATGGATGGCAACCAACTCATCACGTGAGCCAACATCACGGACATCATCATTCCCATCATCACGATCATGGAAGTTTCAGTGAAAATATTCCAGCTGTTGTTGAACCACAAGCACGATTATTACAACAACAACGTCGATCCACTCAATCTCAACCACGATCTCAAACTCAAATTCCATCTCACAGGGAAAGCAGAAGACGACATAGTTTCAACGTCCCAAGTTGGGAACATTATTAAATATTATTATTATAAGTATTAATAATACTAATTTTACAGCCAAAGAAACAAGTTTCCTTCTTTTGTTTGCTTTACCTTTGTGTGATGCGTGTTACAGTTTACAGTTTTGGCAGTTGAGGATGCTGCATGCTGAAGAAGAATCCTAAAATGCAAAACATACAAGAATTTTTGATACATTTCTTCTTGCATTTGCTCTGTTGTTTTATTGTTAATGTGTTGTCGTGTGGTTATTTTTCCACATATGAAATGTGCCCGAGAAAAATAATTATTAAAAGAGAAAAGAGGAGAAAGTGAAAACTCACTTTCATTTTTATATTTATTGCGTATGTTTAGCTACAGCATGCATCTTTTTTAAGCGACGTGTGTTGATTCATCTCTCAGTATGGAGTATGGATTTTGGATGCAACAAGAATGAAAAGAACCGTCCTTAAATTTTTATATTTGGAAATATCTCTTTTTTTATTTATTCATTCATAATTCTTATGGATTGCATTTATAATCTTTTTTTTTGTTTACCACTCGAAATTCAAAACTCGAAACTCATCAACTGAACAGACTGAGAACTTTCTTCACATCATAAAATAAATTAGCCATTTTTAGTTTTTGTTTGGTAGACATTAGACATACATTCATTTTTGCATGAGATATTTGGCATTTTTGTACATGACATTTATAAAATAAATAAATAAATATGATTTGTAATAACCCCTTTGGACTTTTATTTTTTGGACAAGAAAAATAATATTTTTCCGTTGACTTGAAACTCAAGACTGGTCAGGATTTACAAATAGTATTCGTCACTGTAGAGTTCACTGGGTTCGTAGTAACTGTTGTATTGTCCTGGATAATTGTTGTAGTAGTTCATGTAGCTGCCCTCATCTGGGTAAGCTCCAGCTCGGTAAAGAATTCTTCGGCGTCTGTTGAATTCATCCTCATCATCTTCGTTTGTGGGGCGAGTAGCTGTATAAAATAAAAAAATATGTAAATTACTTGTCTTTTTCGAATTGAGCATTTTGAATCATAAATATTAAATTCTGTGAATCATGTGTTTAAATATTTATTTACCGGGGATGGATTGAAGTGGTGGTTTTGATTTGAGTGTTTGTACAACTTGAACGGGTTTCACGGGTTTTTCCTCTTCTTCGGATTCTGGTTCTGTTTTGACTCCAGTTTCAGCACTGGTTGTTCCTGCACTGTCTGTATTTTCCTCAGCAGATGCGGAGGAGGAAGCGGAGGCTTCGGTTTGTTTTGCAGGGACGTTGTTGGTGCTTTCATTCTCTTCGGAACCTCCAGCAGAGTTCGTTGTGGTTTCATTCTTTTCTTCGTAAATAATCTTGGAGCTGGAAATTCGGACTGGGACTTTTTCTTCCTCTTCCTCTTCGGAGCTGGTGACGGTTGCAGTGGATTTGGTTTCAGTGTTGTCAACGACATTTGTATTGGTGTTTGACTTGGTATTGACATCGGTGCTGGTCACAGCTTCGTCATCACTCCCATCAAAGTTGTAGTTGTAGAAATATTCTTCAGGGAGTTGAGACTCGGTGAAGTAGGCCAAACGTCCTTGTTGGGTTTTTGTGTCTGGGATGATTCCGTAAGGATGAGCCTGGAAATGACATGAAAATTGGAAATGGAGTTTGTACTTTTGATGTCTCTAAGCTGAACGCCGTTTGAAAAATGTATGCCTATTTTGTATACTCCACACAGAACAACTTCAAGATTTATTAGCCTGAGGCTTGAGCTCAGTCTATTTATGTCACTTGTAAAATTCTAGAGGCTTAGTAAAAAGGGCTTTTTACATACATTCACTCCAAGGTTATTCTAGTGCAGCTAGAATTAGCTGTGACTGTTTTTATGTAAAAGGAAAACTGACTTGGTGTGTAATTTTTTGTATGAACTTACACGATTTTTACTAAATGGGAAATTTAGTTTCTATTTTGAATTGATAATTTTATATTTTGAATTCTAGGTTTTTATGTATCCTTTTTTGTTTGAGTATCCTGTTTTAATGTACATATTTTTATTAAGAAGACATTTTTTTAGTATATTAAAAGGCTTTGTTATATCTACGATTAATTTTACCAATGTTTTTTGAATATTTGATGGCCGGAATTATGATAATGAACACACAATTGATTTCTATTAAAAAAATGCCTATTTTTAGTGTGGTTTTATGTTTTCTTCCATTTCTTCAAGCTTTCATGAAAAAATCAACCAAAAAATATAGTATATTTGTGTATCAAAACCATACCTGTTCAAGAGTGTCGATTGGGACAAACACTTCTCCAGTTTGTGTGATGTAACCAGGAATGTAGGCGTCCATGCCATCTCCAGAGTGTTGGATTGGTCGTGCTGCTGCTGCTGAAACGGATGAAGGAACTGGAACTGGACTGGAAGAACGATGGAGAAATCCGTTTCCGGTATTTTGCATGGGTACTCTTGGGCGATTTCGGAGAAAGTCAAAGATGGAAGGACGTGGGTTGGGTTGAGGAGCTTGGGAAATTCGAGCACGATCTTCTTCCTCTTCCTCTTCTTCTTCTTCCTCTTCATCTTCATCTGAAACATAAAAAAATTATTAGGTAAATTCCTACATTTTACATGTTGGATAAAAAATAATTGATTTTTCAAATATCCTACCTTCATCTTCTTGTGTAGCATCATCCGCCTCATCCTCATCACTTTGATCCTCCTCGGAACTGTCTTCCTCCTCCTCTGGTTTTTTGGTGGATGAAGGGGGAGGGGCCACTGTGGAGTTCACTTGACCTGGACCGAATGTTCCTGGAACAACAGTTCCACTGGGTACAGAGTTGGTGATGCTGCTACTTGGAGCTGCAACACCTGGAACGAAAACTGGAGCGGGCTTTTGAGCGGAAACTGGAGCTGGAACGGCAACTGGAGCGGAACCGGAAGCAGTAGGTTCTTTGATGACTGGGAGAGGGTCTAGTGGACTTGCTGTGGATAAAATTTCTCCCTCAATGTAAGTTTTCACTGTAGTGGCGACAGGTTTTACGACCTCAACGAGATCTCCGACTGGAGCTACTGAGCCAGTTTCAGTGTCTGTTCAAAGTTCAAAGTTCAAAAACAAAACAAAATTACTAGTGAGTGACATGAAATTTGAAATAAAACAAAATAGAAAAAAGAAAAACTACTGAAAAAACTATGTATGTACCAAGAACTGGAGCGACGGAAACAGGAGCATCGGCGGCATCAGCAGCTGGAGCAAGGACTTCTTTGACAATCTCAGCAGCTGTGCTCACGGGTTTTAGCTGCACGGCTTCACTTGCAGGTGATTTTTCATTGACTTCCAAGTCTTGTCTGGCCATCGGAACGGCTGGAGCGGGCATTGGAACTTTTTTACGACTCTCTCTCATTCTCATATTTGGATTTGGATTTGCTGGAAAAGCAGAGGCGGAAATGACGAGAACCGCGAGGAGCATAAAAGCTCCTCCACTTGAGAAACACCAGGATTTCATTTTGCACTGTTAATTGTTTAATTATTTAACTTATTTAACTTTTGTTTAGTTGCCCTTTGTGGGAGGAGGGGATGTTTTCGGGGGGAGTGAACAGGAAACACGCACACTGTGTATTTTTATTCTGCACTCTTCCAGTGCGAGCGAGGGAGTGAACGTCTAGGAAATTTGATATTTTTTTAGACCCGTTGACTCCGTTGAGTTGTGGACAGTGAATGAAAGAGTCGAGTTGAGTTGGTTTGGTTTGGCAGAGTCGAGTCAGTCTAACTGTTGTAATGTTCTGATCAGGAAAAAAGGGAAAAAGATCAATGACTTTGTTGAAACTGAAACATCTTCTCGTTCTTCTTCTTCTTGTTCTTGGAGTTTGTATGAGTAATACATTGAACATGTTTGGATTTTGCATGTAGCGAGAAGAGAGAAGAGAGATATGTGTAAAATACATAGTAAGTACGGGATGTTTAATCCACGTATTAAACAGTGAGGCGGACCGTGTCTGCGTTGCTCGCGTATTATACATTAAACAAGAAACGGAGATGCGATAAGGAGAATTGCAACCCAACAACAAGAACCAGAACAAGAAATAAGGGGAAAAGGCATATGAAATAAAGAAAATAATTATGTGAAATGTGATGTAATGTGGAATGTTTTGTGAGTTTGTAGTTGTGATACGGGCGAAGGGTGTAATACCGCAAAAATTCCCGATTACCTTGAAGACGGTCATCGTTCGATTCATCTTCTTTTATATTTTATACGGTTATCTCTTGTTCCGTGGATCGTGGCTATAACACAATCTGATGTGCTATGATATGATATGTAATATGTGTACATTGTACAGGCAGAATTACATATTATAAGAGTTGAGAGTTGAGAGAGCTGAGAGCATAATAAAGTAGAGGAGGAGGAGGAAAAGGACAAGATATCAGACTTTTAATCCGTATCTTAAATGTCCATCGACAGCCACAACAAGAAGATGCATAACACACACTTGTTTCTTGGTATAGCCACAATTTTCCTATTGTATTCCTTCAGTTTTCAACAATCTCAGTTAAAACCAGTTCTTTTTGCTACTCCCTCTCCCTCTCTCTCTCGCTCCTGCTCTCTGTCATCTCTCATTCTTGATTCTTGATGCTTGATTCTTGAGGTGGTTCAAGTTTCAAGTTCTTTCCTCTATTCCCTATTCTGCATAATATGCATCAATAACGTAAAATAAATGTATGAAAACACGATACACGATTCTTGGATCTTGGATTTTATGTATTTTGTATTGTGTGTGTAATTTGATATTTGATATTTGATTCTTTTAGGTGAGTCTGGTTTGGCGTTTAACGTCTAACTGTCCGCTGCCAATACAAAATACAAAGTCATAATATTTTTCCCAGTCATTCAGAAATATGAGGAAATGGACCACAACGCACAACCAGGTTCAGCGTCATACACACTCACAACTCACACTCAGTTTTTATACCTTATGTACAGTCTATACAGTCTAGAATCTGCATTCATGATTCATGTGTGTAGGAATATTATGAGGAATGATGAATGACGAGAATCCTTGTCGCTTCCTCTGATTGTTTTTCTGAACATGCGGTAAACAGTAAACAGGGAATAAAACACGATTTCATCCTGGCTCATCGTTTAGCGTCCAACATGTAATGTGTCATGTATACGGAGCACGAGTAGCGAGTAGCAACGGGAATTATTGAGTATAAAGTATGAAACATTTTTTTCAGAGAATTTAACTACGATTTGCAATTTGCACAGGAAAAACAACTGACTCATGTGTCAAAATGACCAAGTTATTATACAAACTTGGAAGGAACTCGGTCACGGGATGAAACTCCAACATGCGTATTGAGTATTGAATATCAGGTGCAAAATCAAAATGAAGGAGCATTGAGCATCGTGTTAATTTAATTGAACAGTGTATTATTTATTTATTTACTATCATTTTGAAAAGTGGAGTTTGAAAAGGGTCCAGAGGAGAAGGAAGAGAAAAGAGTAAAGGATGCAGAACATAGACAATATTGAATGATTAACTTTGAGCATTTGATAAACAACTAACAGGGACTTTTTGGTCTCATTTCCCACCGTACCCACCGCCTCCACCACTTCCACCGCCCCCGGAAAAGGAGTAACTGGCAGCTCGATCAACTGCCGCAACTCCATTAATTGCACTCAGGGCTAAAAACACAAACCAAACAACATTAAAATCATTTACAGGGTTTTTAAAATTTTATCAAACTAATTATAATATATTCGCAAAGTCGGATATTTTAAAAATTGTGAATATTAAGAATTCATAATTACCTGCTGCATTCACGAGTGTTTGCTGAGTTTTTGCACGACTAGCATAGTCATTCTGTTGCGCCGCGGCTACATGCTGTGCGGCAAGGGCAGAACCGGCGAGATAGGCTGATTGTTGCGCCGCGGCATCCGCTGCTGCTGCGCTCAGAGTGCTAAAACCAAACAAAAATTGATTAGTGTTCATGAAATATAAAATTTTCAAAGAAGGACGGAAAATTCTAAATTTGTTTTGTGCTGAGAGATTCGTCAGCCAAGTCCAACTACTACTAACTCAACGGCCCAAAATGTTACGTGAATATTTCAAGCGGCGTCCAAGTTTCATACACATTTTTTTCTCAACTTGAAATGCCGTCTCTTTCAAAAATGACAAAATGTATTGAATGATTTATGGATATTGAATATTGTTTGATTACCTTCCTTGAGCTGCTTGGTAGGCCTGGGCAAAATTATCTTGCGCTGCGGTGTTGCCCGCGGCAGCTGGAAAAAGAAAGAGAAAATGGATGTTTCAAATGGCTCCGTGAAAATGGAACGGTATTACGATTAAATTACAATTTTCAATTTACCTATAGCCGGTGCGTTTGCAGCTAGAGCTGCAGAAATATACGATCCTTGTTGTTGATGTCGGACAGCCTAAAAGAGTTTCAAAACATTAGGATTTGAGTCAACTCGACCCATTCACGTCGATCGCACAATAATTTTAATTGCAATATTATGATAGAGAGTAAATGGAGATGTTGAAAAATGTTACATTGAAAGCTTCATTAGCTTGCCCCTTTGTCACGGGTGCTAAGAAGGCATTCACGTATTGTGTTGTAGTGGCCACTTGATTTTGATAATCCCTCCCGACTGCAGCAGCTACAGCTGATTGAGCACTCCAAAGTGCAACTCCCTTTAATTTTACAACAGAATTATTCCATCAGTTTCAAATTTCATACTTTATTTTCAATTACTGTTAATTGTTGACCGAAAACTGGAAGCAATTAAATCATTATAAAAAGCAAACCTCATGTTGATTTATAGCTCCGACTACCCCGCGGCCTGCAGCTTGTCCCGCTGGACCACTCCCATACCCGGGTGCATAACCTCCCAAATTGGACAGGCTGTTCCCTCCCCCACCTCCATAACCTCTACGAACGCGGACCAATGATCGCGCGAACGTTGAAGTCGACACTGAAAAAAATCAACATTAAATATCCACGAATCAGTTTTTTAAGTCCTCACGTTCACAAGTCACAACACAATTTTTATTTTTCAAAAAACAAACAAAAACACAATCACACAAACCACAACATATTTTTTTCCGGAGTGAATGAATTATTTCAGAAATGAGAGAAATTACCTGATGCTAAAAATGTGATAATGAGGAATTGACGCATTGTTGTATGTAAATGAGTTGAGTTGGAGTCACGAGGGCCCTTTTATAGCCAACATCAACAAATCCCTGGTACATCCAAAATAAAACCCTACACAAATGACATGAAGAATTGAACGGTTTATTGAGCTAGTTTAATTTAAAGTCTCGCCGACCCCCCAAAAAAACATTTTGGTCTTTGTCTTCATAGAGGTTTTTTAATTGAGGTCGTTGAGGATTAAATAATGTGTAAAATCCAAGTGATGACGACAAGTGGGAAGAAAAGGAGAGCAAATAACGAGAAGAATTACATATCAACACAGGAGAGCGAAAGTTATTATTCAATTCCATTGCTAATTGCAGAACACAAATAAATAAATACGCCGAGGATTTGGAAATGAATCAAAGACAAGAAAGAACAAAAAGATGCAAAGGACAAAAGATTACATGGCACGGATGTGAATAGACATGAAAGAAACAAATAGATTCCTTTCCTTGTTTTTTCCCCCTTCTTTGACATTTTCTTTAGTGCACATTTTACATTCACTTTCGTATGTTGTTCAGTGTTGAGATGAGACAAACAGAAATACAATGGGAGATGAGAGACGCAGTGGGAAGTCCTATGTCAAGATGCAACCATTTACTATACTATCTTATTATCATTTAATTATGTATCAACATTATTTCTTTCTTTTAGTCTAAATATTATTCTAATATATGAAATCCAAAATAAACAAAAAATATACCTCTTCGTTTTATTTTTCTTCCTTCAGATGTCATTTTTTTTTATTTCTCAATAATTTTCCATTCATTTTTCAATGACAATATTTTTTTGACAGTATTTTTCTTTTTCTTCTCTTCTTTTGGCATTTGACATTTGACAATTGACATCATATAGTAGTACTGATGGAGTTTTCATTCATGAACATTTTTTCATACACAACAAAAGATTCTCCGTTTTCTTCGTATTCTTCTTCCGTACATTTAATATTTAAACAGAGTAAATAATAATAATAATAATCAATTAAGTGTAATAATAATTCTAGAGTCATCGTGAATAACAGTTAACAGTAATAATCATCATCATAATTATTCATAATATATTAGATTTTTTCGTAGCATATTTCATTTGGTTCCGTCCCTATCATAATAATTCATAATCATACTTACATAAATAATACATAATTAACTAGGAGTAGAGTAGTAGTAGCAGTAATAACAATACAATAATAATAATTACAACTATTAAGTCAATAAATGATATACATAATATTATTTAGGTAGAGTAGTGTGCCCAACTTCTTCTTTTTCTGCTTCCGCTTTTTCTTTGTTTATAAGTAAATACATACACGATGTATGATTTTGTATGTACTTTTTACATTGTTTTGAAAAATAATTACCCATATAGTAATAATAATTGCATTTCTGTCCATTTTAACAATAATAAGAATAATTGTTGTTATGATTTGTATCCGTAAGTATAATTCATAATACAGTAATATTATGTAATTTTGACGTGTTGCTTGTTCTTCGTTTAAGTTTTCAATTTTATTAAAAAAATACGATATTGAATAATTGGTTAAACGTAGACTGGTCCCTCTCCATGGTAGGCATCATCAAAGAATCGTCTGAATGTAAATTCATAGAAACCATGAAATTGATTCGAACTAAATGGACCTTCAATGTCTTCCGGTCGGTCACTGTCACATGGGTCAAAGTTTGAAGTGTCTGTCGGATGGCGAATTTCCGGGACGTATGGTGCTGTTTTCATTCGAAGACCCGAGTCAAAATCAATCGAATTGAAAAACGGATGCGACTGTAATATGAACATAAATAATAATTATTATTAGTATTATTAGTCAAAAGATTTTCTTTTATGTATTTTAGTGTGTATATTAAAAGTGATCATTACTTTGACTTCTTCAGCACTTTTCCCCAGTCTTCTCGCGTGATCCGCGCATAGTTTTAGAATGAGATCTGTAAATAAGTAAAACATTTTCGCAATATAATACTATGTTACATGTTACAAATACATTTTGATTGTATGTATACTCAATCAAAGGACAATTTAGTCACTGAAAAAAATGTCTGGCTTGAAAATACTTAAGAATAGTAAGTTATAAATATACTAATGTTAGTTATAAATTTATGCAAGTTATAAATACCTTTAGCATGACTTGACACTTGTGCTTCAGAAGGTATCCTCAGCGTATTTTTAAAATTAATTACTTTGTACTGAGTTTCGGCACTATTGGCTGCTAAAAAGGGTGGTTGTCCAACTAGCATTTCATACAGGATGACACCGACACTCCAGTAATCACAAAGCTGAGTATAACCCGTCCTCATCAGTACTTCCGGCGCAATATAGTTAGGAGTCCCTACTAGAGAATGTGCTAGACATCTGATATGCTCATTCTTCCGACGTCTCTCCAACAATGGCTTATCATTCACACACGTTTGCCTATGTTTACACAGAAAAATCCAACAATAATAAATTTTATGAAGCATGTCAATATCAAAGAGTATCTCAGTTCTCGGTTTCATTTCACTATTATTAATGTTTATGTAAAATAAAAATTAACATATAATATGTATGTACCATTGACAATTTTGTTCGCAGTGACAACTATTTGAATCTTGATAATATTTAGAGTTGTGAGTCCATCGGAAACCCGTACAAAGACCAAAATCCGTTAATTTTATGTGTCCATCTCGATCAATTAAAATATTATCTATGTAACAGAAAAAAAATCATTCATTCAGTCAGTACCATGATAATAAATTAAAGCTCACTAAGCCTTTGATTCAAAATGCACAATATGTTATTTGAATCAACATTCGTAAAAGTAAAATTCTTAATATATTCATTATGTACCTGGTTTAATGTCTCTATGAATGAAACCCATTTTATGGACCGACTCAACTGCACATGTTAATTCTGAAAACAAACAAAAAAGAATAGAGTTGGTTGAAAAGAGTTTAACATTTTTTACACAAATGATATTACTGTTGGATAAAAATCTTGCAGAAATACAGATTTTAAATTTGAAGATAAATATAGCACGTCATAATTATTAATTATAGTAAGTACCTGCAATGTAAAACTGGGCTAGAGATTCTTCAAAAATGCCTTTTTTAATGAGTAAACTCATCAGATCACCCCCAGGAATATAATCCATTACAAAATATAAATGATCCATATCCTGTATACACACAATAATTTAATTTTGAAATCACAATTCCCAATATTAAAAAAATGTTATTCATGAAAATATTATATGATGAGAAAAATATCAAAGGTTTTCAAATACCTGAAAAGAATAATATAGTTTGACGACCCATTCATTATCAGCTTCTGCAAGAATGTCCCTTTCTGCTTTGACATGAGCCACTTGATTCCTTCTGAGTACATCAGATTTTCTTAGAGTTTTCATGGCGTATAAATGCTGTGTGTCTAATTTCCTAACAAGTGCAACCTCACCAAATGCTCCAACACCTATTCTTCTTATTACCTTGAACATTGATTTGTCCATCTTTGCTCTTTTCAACCTACACACAAGAAAAGTATACAATTATTATCATTTCATTTTTTTTACTACCATTACAAAAGAAGAAAAGAAAATACTTTTTGGTATGAAATAATGATTATTATTAGGATTTAAATTTTTACTCACCGAATGTAGTTGGATTCTTTTTGACTGAGCATTTTTCTCATTTGTGTTTGAGCAGATTCACTAAGACCAATTTTAGCCATTTCTTTCTCCAGCTGAAGCCTACGATGAAGCCGTTCTTGATGTGATTTGAGAATATTTTCCACGTGTTGTTCCATAAAAAATTTAAATGCTTGAGGTGAGTAAACCCGAACTTTGGACTCAAATCTTTCTTCTTCTTTTTCTCTACTCAATTTTTTCCGTTCAGGAATCGGTGATTCATGTGTAGTTACTTGTGTTGGTGGACTTTTCCGATTCCCATTGTTGTTATTATTATTATTCGTACTACCGCTATTATTATTATCAGTCACCGAATTTTCACTATTATTAGTGTTATTATTATTATTATTGCTATTGTTGTCATTGAATGCTAATGGTTTGGCTAGTGGAGCGGCATTTTGTACATGCGGACTTTTATTATTATTATTATGATTATTACTACTATTATTATTATTTTGTTCGATTCTATCTGATCTCATTAATTGTTGAGGTTGAGCCTGCTGTTGTTGTTGCTGTTGAAGTGGTGGTGGTTGTTGTTGTGGATTTTGTTGCTGCATTTGATGATGGTGATGAAGTGGATGATGATAATTATGGTTGTTGTTGTGATTATGATTTGAGATAATAGGATAGATTGGAGGCGATGATGATGAGGCAGAAGACAGCGGAGGTGTTGGCGGATTATTATTTATATTATTTAAATTATAGTTTATATGATTAATATTATTATTGTTATTATTATTGCTACTACTACCATTACTCGTCATATGATTATTAAGTATATGATTATGATTATTATGCTGGTAAAGGTGTTGTTGTTGATGTTGATTTTGTATTGTTGTTGGTGATGGTGGGATTTGCGGTTGCGGGATTTGTTGTTGTTGCGATGATGATGATGAATTGGATGACGGAGAATAAATGTCACTTTTTACAGAGGATGGTGGGTGTTGCTGCTGATGATGATGTATTACGGAGGAGGATGAAGAAGTCGAAGTCGTCTCAGGTCTAATTGGACTTGGACCTGATGATGAATTTTGACTATTATATTGTGAAGAGGGTGAGTCTTCATTATTATTATTATTATTCCGCTTATTTGGTTTCGGGGGTAAGGGTGGTGGAACCGAATACGCAGTTTGTAACACTATATAATAAACATGATCAAAAACAAAATTTAATTAAGAATAAAAAATAAATAATATTCACATATTATAGTAAATACAGAATATTTATGTACACATGTAATAAGGTTGTAAGGAGAGACGAATGTTTTTACCTGGTTTGGGAACAATCGTGGATTTAATAATTAAAGTCGGTTTTTTGACTATCGGTGCGAGTTGCGAAGTGGGAGAATTGGACGACGAGGAGGAAGGCGAAGAATCCTATATATTATATAAAACATAAATGATTACGTAATGTTGCATGGTATTTTCAAATTTCACAAGTTCTCAGCTCTTAGAAATGTACAACAATAATCAACATTTGAAATAAAATTACCTTTATTCTTGGACGGCGTAATAATTGTTGGACGGATGGAGGCACTATGTCAAGAAAGAAATAAGTAGTACAATTATAAAAATATTATCAACATGAACCGTAATATATTATAGCTTTTTTAAATTTAATAAAATCTTTGACATGTCATGCATGTATTTAAAATATGAATACTGATGATATTTAAAAATGAAGAGTATATATACCTTGACTTGGTACAAAAGGATATTGTTGAGCTCTGTACTCGATTCCACGTGGGGAATGACGAGAAGGAGATGAGGTAAATGCGTCATTATTAGAAGATGACAGAGAACTTATCCCCGAGGAAGTTGATCCTGATTCCGAAGTTGCAAACGGTTGCAATGAATTTCTATTCCAAAGGAAAACATAAAAGAACAAAAAAAAAAACATTCCAATTATTTTGTACACACACAATATTATGAATAAAATACATCAACTGTCCCCAATGACCGATTTAATTTGAAGTTTGTCCTAGGATAAGTCGCAAAATTAACTGTGGTCTTTTTATTCCCAATTAATCACAAATAAATGGACATAAATCCAGTGTATCAGAAAATCTAACATCCAAAGAGTACTCAGCACTCAAGGAACGAAAGCAGGACAAGACATTTATGTAGCACACATTACACATGCATTTACATATTATAGTAAAAAATAGTAAAAAACCTTTGAGGACAAAGTACTATACAATGTTTTAATTACGTGAATAAATTATTAACTGACCTGATTTGCTGGAGAGCTTTCTGATGATAGGAGTTCTTTTGTGTCCTATTGCTTGTTGGATTACTCATAACTTAAATCGGAGGAAAAAATTGACAAAAATCATCATCGTACACGAATCCAAAGCAAAATCTACTAAGAAATTATAATCAGGAATTTTGATCCCTCTTGCAATTAAATGGCTTTGATGACCCACTGCGTCCTGATTACATGCACAAGCGTTGGCCGAATTTTAATTAACTCTACGTTTTTATTGATTAATTAAAATATACATATTTTTTTTGGAAAAAACCAAAGTATCAATCAGAAGTTTGATACACAAAAAGATGAAATGAACTAGCGGTAATTAAATGTAAACAGAGAAAATATCTAAGACTGCTAATCATGTCAATAAATACTGGAAATAATGATGGTTTAAGTGGGAGAGATGAAGATGAGAAAAAAAGGACAAAAATAATAATGAATAAAGATAAATTGAAAAAATGTGTAAAATATTTGAGATAAGTGTAATTATTATGTATCTACATGATATATTATTCTTCCTATAGATTATACTTTACAAATTCCATTCTGCTTTCGTCACAGAAAGTAAGGAGTCCTTTCAAATAGAAAAATTACCATTGCTTCAACCTGCATTCAATGTCACAAAATAAAATTTTAGTCGATTGAAATTTTCATCGACTTTGATGAAAACTATTTTACTCTATCAAAATGCACTGAAAACTTTTGCTCAAGTTGGACGCCGTTTGAAATTTCTTTGAAAATTGAACAGAACAATACTAAAAATCTGCTTGACTTTGACGCCGCACAGTGGTCCAAAACCAATAAAAAAGCGCCCCTGGTCTGAAAAATGAACATTCGATTTTCCAAAAA
>JAQGBH010001679.1:0-30163 GCA_034698265.1 Sminthurinus aureus | reverse complement strand
TTAAAAAATAACCTCCTCGGGAGCTTATAATTTTTTCGGAGGCTATTCCACCTCTCCGCGAGGTAGCGAATAACCTCCCCGCGCGCTTATTTAGCCTCTAGTCCTGGGACTGAACTATAGTAAAATTGTTTTCCATGGGTAAAACTAGGCATACATAATACGTACTATATGTGATACACACAGAAATTCTAAGTGCTATGTACGTGAAATAAATACGAAGATTTAGAGTAAATTTCCAACTTCCAACACTACAGAATTTTGAAACTAAAAATATAAGAATGATAAATAAGTGTATCAAATACTAAACTCACATACGATATAATATAAATGTGAGTTTAATATTTTATGACATAATAATTTCGTCAGTGTTCTGTCTTTTTAGACTCGTTAATAGTTTTCACAGTACATAGGAGAAGGAAAAAGTAGGCAGGATACACAATATGCAGGAGAATTACGATAAATTACATACATTATATTATGTGCAGTACAATTGAATCTGTTCAAGACAAGAATCCGTCTCTCTTCGTGGAAGAGAGAGGAATTATAAAAAATTTAAAATGCATTATATTTTATATCATACCTCATACCATACAAATATTCAGAAGGGAAAACACGAGAATGAAAAATAGTTTTTTACCTGTCATAAATTTTTTTTTGAAGGCCATAAATTTCTGCAAGTGTTACTGCATATACATGGTGCATATATGTATAGTGTGTGGTGTACGTCGATTTCACTCTTTGTTCTTTTGTAAAATTCTGTACTAATGGTACGTATTTCTGTCCGTGCATCGTTGTGCACCCAGTAGGAACATCCGGACGGAGAGAAAAGTTTGCATTCGCACCAAAAGAAGGCAAAAATGTCAATCAAGTTTATTCATTGTGCACTATACTTTATACTTTATAATATACGTCATACAATAATATATTCAAAAGTGTAGCAGCAATGCCACAACAATGGTAATTAAAAAATAATTATTATTTATACCCGGACGAGTCTCAAGTCACAAAAATTAAAGTATGACCGATGGACACATCTGGAAAGTCAAAGCGTTAAGAATTACGAAAGAAGCTTATTCATGTACATTAATGAAAGTATACCTGTGCGTATTTATACACAACTATATGCATCCGTATACATTGGGCTACAAAAATTAATGAAAACGTATACATCCGGTGTAAAGTTGATCTGCTTACACTGGTTTTGCTTCTAGTCTTTATCCCTTGTGCAAAATACTCATGTGTATTTTGCAAATCAAAGCAAATCTTGACAACCGTTTATGAAGTATTTTTATTTTTCTGGTCTTATAATATTATACCCTTCTAAAACTTTACTGGACACTGGTTATTGGATTGTAAAAAACTCTAAGGAGAAAAAATTATATGCGATAATTGAATAATATACTGTTTACAGTATGCTATATGAGAATGAAACCAATAATAATTGAAATTCTGTGGGTGGTGTTTTGTTTTTATTACTTTATTTTCTGATGCTGTTCTGAATAGAATGAACTATGTAGGAGAATAGTAATAATTGAAACTATACACAATATAATTTATAACAAGATTCATTAAAAAGAGTAAACTGTGTCTTGTAAATAAAAAAATATGATTTATGAATGCTATCCTGTGCGGTGCATGCAGTTTTCTCAGTTCGGGTAATGCAATTCAACGACAATTGTCTAAGGTTGCATTTATTTTGCATGTTGCATTTTGCTTGCACGCAGCATGAACTTTGTGTTTTATTATTATTACACGGAAAAAATGATTAGGGAAATTCCAAATTATGCAAGCAAAGAGGGTAATTAAATGTTGTAAAAGTTGTGAAAAAACTTGATAGAAATAGCTTGATTACGATTATAATCATGTTTGGTACTGTTTAGGAGAGCTCTGTTTAATAATACAAGCAGAACGGAATTATATTATAGATATACTGACTGTAGACTGTATAGACTATAGAGTGTACCGTCGAGTCAACATTGTGGTATCTGGTATTATTATTGTACGAAGATTTACCATGTACTATGGATCCGAATTTAATTACAATGTACAAAAACGTACAGTATCTCAAGTTTTCTCTCTATACAGTTTACACCGAACATATTACATATTATGCAATAAATAAAAATTCCTGCATTTTTATTGGCCTCTTTGAAGTTTGCACCTAAGTTTTCTTGTTTTTAAATAATCTCTTTATTATTATTATTATTATTATTTTTCAACATTTTTTTTGTTTTAATGAACTTCCTGATATACTGTGAATTCTGTACTCTGTACAACTTACAACTAATAAGAGGATGAGAATATATTATAGCATATTACGCAAACACATTTTATTTTTGCAACAATGAAACACCTATAGAGTGCCCACTGCACACGTTGATAGTGATAGTACAAAGTACAATAGCAATTAAGAGTAATAGTGTGAAGATGAGTGTGGTGCTATATACTAGTAGCTTGTCAGTTTTCTGTGTAGTCTAAAAGGTGACGGTTTCATGCACATATACATGAGTATGATGTATGTTGTATGTTGGCAGTCATTTCTTGTTCATACCATGCATATTCTATTCTACAGCATAGATTTCGGAATTAATGTCGGAACTTTGAAGAGTTTTGACGTTGATTCTTTTAAGTTTTCTCATCCTCAGTGAATGCCCATGTACCATGTACCGTGATATAGATAAAAAAGAAAAACATTGTGCTTTTGTTACTTGTTATGCTTATTTAAGATAAGACGTAAGACTATTGAACTTGTATGTTTACTCTCGGTAAATTCATGCAGTGTAAATAATAAAGGAAAAATCTTACATGCTTATCTATTTTTGATGTCGTGTATGTTGTATACATGTGTTATGTACATACTACACTACTATTCACATGTATAAATGTGCGTATTCTTTATTCCATGTTTGTGATAATTGAAATTCAAGTTCATTCGTTCAAAACAATTTTTTTTACATAAGTAGTGTTGATTGGTGAAAACAAAACAATGTCCGGAAAGGTTAAAGAAGAAAAACCACAGAGGGTACATAGTACATGTACACGATAGAGGGGAAGATTTTACAATGTTTTCTATAAAGGTGTAATTCAATTATTACGTCAAAATAATCTTTTTAGAA
Organism: Sminthurinus aureus; assembly: GCA_034698265.1. NCBI lineage: Eukaryota > Metazoa > Arthropoda > Collembola > Symphypleona > Katiannidae > Sminthurinus > Sminthurinus aureus. The sequence continues at coordinate 27,047 of JAQGBH010001679.1, read as the reverse complement.
TTTGCGACAGTATCTGATCAAGATGGTGTTGATGGTGCCATTTTTATTTGTTTTCATTTTTTATCTCTTTCACTTTCTTCATTTCTAATTGAATCTTCCCTTTTTCATGCCACCGTGAGGTAAAACAATGAATGAATGAGTGATACGAGTGATATGTTATCAAGTATGAAGAAAAAAACAAATATGAAGTTCATATCTTGAAAGCAGCATTTCGTTTTACACATGCTTCCTTGTTATCTTACGCATGCCTTTTCTTTTTTCCTTACACGATTCATTCAGGTACATAATACAACATGTAGTTGTACTGTAATAATAATATTAATAATACTTGTGGCCAAATACATTTTCACAATTTACAACATATACACGATAAATGCATGTACAACGGAAAAGTGAAAAAGTGCATGTACTCATTTGCATATGGAGTATGGGTAAATCATGGGATGATTGAGATAGAAGCATGTAGCAAAAGACGAATGGTAAACTTATAAGTGAAACCTACCAGACTCTTTAATGCTGGAATCGGTGTGTAGTTTTTTACATGGCCTGAAAACTGAAAATGACCCGTGTAACGTTTTGAATAGTGAATGTAGGAATGACACTTCAGTATCTGAAAATCTAAAGCAACTTACGTTATATTATTGCTTGTTGTACATTTCTGCTTGTTACAAATTTTACGTACACGGAAAACTTTACATCGTACACAATATCTAAACTTGAGGCTAATATTTTTAAAGCTTTTTTGTCCTTCGCTATCATGTTGGTGTTGTCAAACAAATGTTGTCAAATATCGGTCAAAATTATACTAAGTGAATTTTCCCCTTTTGTTCTCATACGTGTATTTTTTTGTTTAGATGTTAAGATTACTCATTATTCATGATGTTCCTTAATTATTATTTTTGTAGTATTAAAATGACATGATACAGTAATAGCTAAACCGATCTCTCGTACAATTGATTATCGTTCTCTTTCCTTGTAGTTGAATTTTTTGAGGTGAATTTCCAAAAAGTGAATCTAAGATCATAATTGATAAAACGTATAATTAAACTAGTAAAACAATCTAAGGTTGATGTAGTATAGAATATTTAATTTTTGACTTCCACAATAATGGCAGACTAAATTATAGATTATAGCATTATAGTATTTCTTATTGTAATCACAGATTGGGTGGTAAAAAACGTTTGAACATTAAACATACAAAAAGAAAAAAAACTGCACATTTTGTTAATGAAATCCAACTTTAAGTATTTTATTATGAGTTTTTTTGCCTAACCAAGAGATAGTGAAGGAAAAAATTGTGTAATGTATACAGGAATATTATAGCAGTTGGAAATTTTATAGCTTGAAGCAAACTGGTGAGCTAGCAACTAGCAACTGGCCAGCAAGCAAGCAATCTTCTCTGGAGCTTGACGTTTGTGGTGTTTTATTTTGTATGTGTAGTGTGTGCAAACTAATTTACATAATTTTCCCTTAATTTTTTTTCAGATCATCGAGCAGAACAGAGAACACCAAGGCAGAAGTACATACATGTAGAGGGAAGTGAATTCAAGATCTGGAACCAGATTAATTTAATCAGATAACCATCATACTTATGTAAGTAATATTAAGTAATATTATGTATTAGGGTGTGGGATACTTTACTGTTGAGGAATTTACGGTAACAGCTCAAACTCAAAGGAATAAAAACTGAAAACTGGACTTGATACATGCACACATATACATATATCAGTAGGTAGTAGATAGCTTCATCTGGTTTATGTAGTCAGTTTTTTCTGTTCCAGAAGTTACGCTTGATGATTCGTACTTTATACACAGAAATGTTTCAACTTTCAACAGTTTTACCGGTAAAAAATTTCAAACTTTGTATTATGTTTGGTTTTTTAATTTGTAATTTGTAATGAATTGCAAAATTACAAAGTTTATTATATTTTGAATTTAGAAGCAACGTATTGAACTGGTACAAAATATGTTTATATTTGTATCCTGGAAAATTGTGCGTACTTCTAAACGTTTGTCTTCAACATTGAACTTGAAGGTATACTCAATACTCGGATAGACTTAAACCCATTAAAATAGACAGAGGGGCTATCACTATCCTTAAATGCATAATATAATAACCAATATTAGTTGCATAAAAGTTAAAGTTCAAATGATAATATGATGCTCGAAAGCTATCTTCATTATTACTATTATTACTGTTGTTAAAGAGAGTATATTAGTCTAAAAACAGTGGACGAGACCAAGTCAGACTTACTCATAGCCCGTTCCCCATTGCTCATTGCTCACTGACTGGTCACATTAGATCACATTAGAACTTGAGTTTTCATATCCGACTGATGACTGGCTGTTAAAGTCAGAATTGAGTTTCCGGTAGCTTTTGACTTTGTGTAATACCTTTACCCATATAGTTTTTTTATCTCGTTTGATCATCCTCCAGATATCACTGCTCTCCTCTACTTTTTTTTTCACTCTCTATTTCTTTTCCCCTTTCCTTCATACATGAGTACATGAATACATACATGCATACAGTCAGACAAACAAACAGATGTATGCATCATGTAACTTGTACCATTATTATTACTGTATGTATTTTATTATTATTAGGTATCTTGGAGTGATAACAACTACAACTTTTTAACTAATAATCCCTCCAAAAGTTGCTTTTTAAAACCGATACATGCTTGTATCTGCAGTTTGTATTTTCTGCTGTAGACTCAATATTATTACGGTTTCATATTACACATTACACAGAATACTATAGAATATAGGATATCCAACTGAAGAAAATAACATTTAACATTAGCAGTCGTTAGTATTTATCAATTTGTATTAGATTACTTACATAAAAAGTACAAGGCAACCTGCAACCTTTGCTTGAAACTAGAGACTAGAGACTTGTCTCATATATATATATACGCGTCAAAATGAGAGGATGTATTGGTAAAATGTGTTGCTGTTCCTATATAATTTGTCTAGACTTTCTCTGTATTAAGTATTGAGCAACCATACTTCTAAACTCTAAACATAACTCTCCTTACATTTTCACGAGCCTTATGTGATGTATTTACTGTCTAATTTTCATTGCACAACTAGAGATAATAACATGCACCATCGATTAATATTGTTTATGTCGCCTCTTGTTTACTTGAGATTTCGTCTGAAATTTCTATTTTCAGCAGAAGAAAAGCATTGGTGATTCGTGATTGGTAAATAGTAAATACCACTACTAAATACGAATAATATTGTTGGTGTGTGTTCTAAAGGGTTTTTTGCAGCTACATGTGAAAAAATATTTATGAATAGACACAAAGTGAAAATTAAAACGCCATTTGATAATTATCCTTTAATGATGATGATGGACATTGGACATTCAAAGTTCCAGTTTATTGCTGGAAACTGGAGTCCGTAGCATGGTTTTCAGCATAATTATTTTAATCTCCGCTTGTATATAGATAAACTGTATGGCCCTTATCTGTGTGGTTTAATGTATTTATTTGTATGATGCTCTTTCACTGTTTATTGTTTATGCATGTTGTCTATGTATTCTTGTGAAAGTGTCCGCTTTTTACTCTGCCTCTACATTCTACATCCTACATAGACTGGATGCTGGATAGCTTTAGGATTAGCTAATAATAGATTAATTGTAGGTGCATAATGCATAATATTATGCTTACAATTAGAACACACAATATTACACACACGCATCCATGTAATACGTAAAGTTGGAATGGATGCACTATACACTATACACTTTACATTATATCGTACGTAATACGTACTTGGTAAAATGCATTTTTCGTTTTCCTGTTTCTCTTCACTCGGCTTTTCCATTTGTGCATTTTGTAAAGTTGTATGTTGTATTGTTAATGGTATGTTGTTAATTGCTGTGTGTAATGTGTACATTTTACATTCTACAATGATGTTATAATCTGCGTGGATTGTGGATTGTTGTTATTCTGTAGTACTTTCTGAATTTCCACCACTTAATTTCTAATTACTACTTAACCTTGCATATAATATATTGTAGTACGTTTATTATTGCTTGCTTATTACTACGATACTGTGAAACACTAAATGTACACATACACAATTGAGTATTTAGGAAGTTGTACAATTTTCTTCTTGTGAGGTTCAAGTTTTCCCATATGTAAAACTTTTACCTTATACAAGTACGCATAGTGTATACGCTCCCACATACTCATAGTTGTAAGATATCATATAAACAGGGACCAAATGACTTCTTTAACCCTCCGGATTAAAGAATGAGGGAACCTAGGGTAAAAATTAAAAATGCACTTTGTAATTGGTTAAAGTTGTGCAAATTTTATAGTAGTTATCGCTCATACATGTATTATATTTTTACAAAGTGTATAAGGAAAATCGTTGAGAAATCTAAGAATTTGTTTTATAGCTTTTGAATTCTCATGGTTTAAACTGCTTGGAAAGGAATACGAATTAAGAATAATTAAGGATGCATATAGTGCATGCTACATGCATATGTACATAGTACATTAAACCCATGTAGAAGTCAAAGTCATTTTAAATTGTGTTCTAATTACAAATGAAGAATGTGATGACACGCTGAAATTCTGTGCTGAATTAAACATGTTCCTAGTAGCAAAATATGAATTCGTAATAAAAAAGACTTGATTGGAGAGTTAAGTTGAAAAACCATATTGAATATGAATCTCATATAATACACGATACACACGATGTATGATCAGTGATCAGCTGCATTGCTTGAAACCTGAAAGGAAAGGAAAAAATAGGCACTTGACAGTCCGTGAAATTACATTTAGTCGCAATTAGACTTAGTCCTCAGTGTTGGGGTTGTGGTTGCCATTGTAAATTGAAATTTCATGGTTTCACCCTTCTTTTTTTTAGCCCTGTAGCCACAAGTAAATGGTACATGGTTGAGTAGACATTAGGCATGTAGAAAAGAAACCACCACAAAACAATTTTATTTTACAATACACATAGTGTACATCTAAAATCTAAATCTAAAGCATACCCAAGAAGAAGAAGAGGAGGAGGAGGAAGCAAAAAGACTTTTATGGTTCTTTTCTTCTCGTTATTGCTCACTTATACTATAATATGATATATCAATAGTAAGTTTCAGTACTAAGTACTCGGAACTCGGAGCGTTTTTTTTACCATTTCATTTATATGCCGTGACCGTGAAACGTGAAACCGAAATGTAAATATACACATACATTGTATTATGTATTGTGGATCCTTATGGGAATAATAATAATAATAATGTGGGGAATAATAGAGGGAATGGGCTTTGTATTAGTTTTTCTAAAGTCATGATCCAATATAAAAGCAGAGTACGTCAACTATTGGCTACGCTGCAGTCACGGTTCAAAGTTCTATAGACGGAAGACGTAACATTATAATTTATAATATATTATTATTAGGTGGGGCAAATGTCACAAGTCACAAGCAAAACAAGCAAATATGTGCAGTGAAAAGACCTGTAGTTTTTTGTAACATACTGATTACTGATGATAGAAAAAAAATAAACACTGCACTGTAGTGAGCTCAATTTATTTACAGTAGTTAATTTCAGCTCCTGGTTCATAGTTCATAGTATCAGTACTTGTGAACTTTTTTTTTGTTCTCCTATCACAATTCTGTAATGTGAAATGTACAGTTTTTTCATGTTCATGTTTAATGTTTCATGATTTTATTTTCTCGTCATCATTCTCGATTCTCAAGTCTAATGCTTTCACCAGTCAACCTGTTATATCTGTATACTGTACGTACATGATGTAAGCATTAAGCATCATATGTTAACATGCACAATGTAGAAAGCAATAAGACAAGGACAAACCTTTTCTTTCTTGTGTAGTAATACTATCTTTAAGAGTGATTTTATCTATTATCCGTTCCATTCACTCGTTCATTCATACTTTTGATATGGGAAAGAGGATCAAGTTCTTGTATTGTAAAATCCTCATCATCTCAGTTCTCAATAACTCAATAACCAACACCAGCACCAACTGTACCTTCTCCTTTTCTGCCAATTACTGTGGGTGCCATATAAAAATAATAATGACTCTGTCCAGCACTCCCACTACAATAAAAAGGGCACAAACGGAGAAAAAATGAAGCAAAAACAAAAACAAACAACAGAAATAAAAGATTAAAACAAAGGTAGAGAAACCTATAGGGATTCAAATTTCAACTTTTATACACAAATGTAATGTATTATTATGATGAAATGATGCAAAAGTACATGCATAATTTGTATGCATGTACAATGTACATTGTACAACTACAGTATTCTGTATTATTATAATCTATCTTGTACTAAAGGGTATAGTCTGTACTCTGTACGCATCTTTTACAAGAACTTGATTCATGTCTTATTGTTAGTTACATACAATTGTACATTGTACACACAGTGTAGTGATTATAGAATAATTGTATGATCCTACAACCTGAAATGAAATACAACACAAGGAGAATGACAGTAGAAAAGTGTTTTTGTGGTCATTGAAGTTTCATTCGAGTTTCGAGTCTCTCTTTGTCATCTCTTGTCTAAAATGTTCTGGTGTAACATAAAATACAATAATATAAAATTATACGAGGAGAAGGGTGCAGCAGACTTGGTACTTGACTAAGAGAGAGAGACACACACAGAGAGAGAGATCCATGTCCATTTTTTCCCCGTTTTTTTCTTCCTCTTCTCCAGTTACTTTTGTCTTTGTCTTTTTGTTTTTCTTACTGTCACTGTTGTCACTATACCTTATTTTGCATATCATTAACGCTGTGTAGATTTAGAGTTGATGTTATTATTATAATGTATTAAACAGGTACGTAATATATATATGTTATATACACAATACAGAAAAAGTCTCTAGTCTGTTTGTTGTTTCTTTCATGCTATGGTATATACAATAGTAATGTTATAGATGTCTCCTAAAGCTATAGCGTAATATGGACTAGTAAAATGACACATAAATTATATTTTCATTGACTAATACAGTCATGAAGAATTAAAAAGGTGGATAATGTATAAAAAATAAAGGAGAGAGATAGATAGAACAATGAAAAGAAATCATACGCAGAGAAAGAGACGTCTTATTATTATTATTATTATTATTTTCCCTTGTCAGGATTTTTATTGTTTTGTAAAGGTAACTCTTGATGCAGTCAGCATCCAACATTTTAATTTTACAGTAGCTGTTAATTTATACACAATTTATCCACAGTGGTGTGCACAAGGGATGGTTTATAGCTTATTTATGTAATAGGCATAGAGAATCCACACTCTACAGGCTGTATGTAAATAAGCCAAAACTAAAACCATGTTCAAATGTGCACATAATCATCATGCAGAATCTTTATGCATTCTGGAACCAGAAACATGGAAAAAATTACACCTAAATAAATATAAATATGATCCTACATAATATATATATATATATATTATGTATAATGCATAATCATAATGATATGTGTTTAAAAAACAAAAACCTAAAGCTCAAGTTAGTTTACATGGATATTGTTGTGCAAAATTATCAAAGATTTTCTGATTACAGATGAAACATTGTAGTCATTACCGGATTAGTTATGTAAATTTTTTCAGAGGGTTATTTGCACAAATTAGTATTATGTATTATGTTTATTATTATGAAGAATGATGAGCATTCATCATTCGTCATGAAGAGACTACATTTTATACAGGGAAGAATATGAAAATATTATGTATTATGTACATAAAGTTTGAAGGTGCATTTAAAATCTTGTGACTTATTATAAAACCACAGCTAGTCTCTTGACCCTAACAAACCGTACAGGACAAAAATGTAAAATTTGTACAAATTGCTTTTTGAAATTGTTGTTTCCTCCATCAATATTTATGACAGATTTCTGGGATACACACTTTGTATTTTGTATTGTACACTGTACACAAGTTTTGTTTCTTTTTTCTTTGTTTGGATTTGGACTCATCATTTTTACTATACACTGTACACCCGAGTACATTTCATTGACTAATCATTATGCATTATTCATTATTCAATACGAGTATCTATGTTTTTTCTTTTTATGAAACACTAAAGATAGAAACAGAGTTGAATTTCAATGTCAACAGTTTTGTCAATGGTGTGGAGATGTTCATTATTATTCAGTTGTCTTCAACTTGTCCCATCTCCCATCATCTTTATTCTGTCAGTGACTGTTGACTGTTTCAACTTTTGAGTTAGTTCACAATTCACAAATCTCTTAGTTTCAAATTTCATTCATACATTGATTCTTTTCATCATCGTCGTCATAATAATATTCATATGCCTTGGAACTTATTATAAAGAAACCTCCTTCATGTTTGATGTTGATAAATTCTATAAAGATGATCCTTACCGATTTTTTTGGTGGTCTCCTCCTTCTTCTTTTTTGATTTCCCATACGAATAAAGTATTGAAATTCGATATGAAAACTTGAGTTTTATACTTGACGAAAAACATGGAGTATCGATAAAATATATATGTGCAATATACCTATTAATTTCTCTCTAGTATTCTGTACACTGGCACTACACGGTTTGATTTTTGATTTGATAGCGAGAACTTTAGGAATAAATGTCAATATTCAATACAGCACTGTACAGTACAGTGCTGTATCGTGTATCGTATATTCTGTGGCCATTAAAGTCCCTCTAAAATCTAAAAGGTTTAGGTTAAAGTTTTTCTATAGGTTTTATTTGAATTGTGGATAAAATGATTTTATTGAGGAACTATCAGATTAGTTCGTAGTGTTTACACTGTAATAATATCAATAAAAATAATAATTACCGTAGGAGTAGTACAATACACAATATGATTTGTATGATGAGAGAAGAAAGAAATATTAATAGTTGTTGCCTGAGGATTGGGCAATAATAATAATAATAATTATTATTATTATTATTATTATTGTTCCTGAATCAAGAATAAAGGAGGGAACAGAAGAACTAAGAAAGAAAGAGGGCAATGAAAATGAAGTTATGGATTTTTACTACATTATTTTTTCTGGATCCATGTATTTTATTTTATTGTTTTCTTTTTCCAGCAACTTGTACCTTGTACAAGAGCGTATACTTTAAATACGATCCTTGTACTTTGTATTTACATACAATCCCATACGTACGGAAAAACTACAAACTACGTGTAAACTCTAGTGAGTTTGTGTACGAGAGTATGAAAAAGTTCAAGTCTAAAATTTACATGTGTGTAGTTTGTAGTTTGTACAGATGTACACATGAATTCACATTTAGAATCCATTTGGACATTGTTATTACGACGATATAAGTTTTTTATCCTAGTATATTACTCTACTTTTTAGTGAATGAAACTGACGTTGATGTAAATTTTATGTATGTACAACGTACAATGTAGAAAAGAGAAAAGAATGATTCTTTTTTGCTTGAGGTTGTGGATGGTGGATGGTGAGTGAAGAGTTGGTAGTACTTACTTATATATTTTATATGAGGTAATTTTATATGCATAGATGCATTTACTGTATTTTTTTCTCCAGTGAATATAAATTTCAACTGTCGTTAATTATTTTAGTGGGTTCCTACACAGGAAGACATCAAGTTCACAAGTTGTAAGTGTACAGTTTTTTTGGTTTTGGGTTTATGTTGTTTCAACTATCATGCTAAAAATGCTAATACACATAACATGTTGTAATATTATTGAATATTGCAACCACAATTATTCAAATTATTGAAACCTTTCGTAGATGTACAATTTCGCTACTGTATTTCAGGAAATAGGACATTAGACATTATAGGAACGATTAGAATTTAAAATTCAGAACTTTTTTTTTCTATTTTTGTATGATTAAAAATTTAAGTAATATTTAGCAATGATTATTGTGGTTTAGTTCAGTTTCATGCCAATAATAATGCTAATACTTTAACTCTTTGGAAGTTCTCCTGTACTCGGTGCTGTGGACTACGTATACTCCGAACACAAAGTTAAAACCTCGTACTTTTTATTTGTAACAATACAAATATCCATTCTTAGCTTCCTTTTGGTCTAGGTAAATATAAAATAGAAAATACAATGGAGTTGTAGAGTATAGAGTATCGAGTAGTATGAATTTGTGTAGGTATCAACCGGAGAGCTCCAGCTAAGTTGTAACCGGTTATTACCTTGTATAATATGTTTATAAGTCGGCCTTTAGACTGATAATTCATATTACAAGTTTATGATTCCAATTACAAGACCTACGGTTTCCTGTCCTACGACTAATTACTCAAGAAAATATTAAATATATTAAACTACATTATGCCATGATACACATTACACATTACACATTGTATACCATTAACCCGGTCTGCTCTTCGCCTACCACTCCTTTCTTCTGCATTTCTCTCTCTCTCTCTCCTTTTTTATGTCTATCTTCAGTACTCTATATTCTATACACTTCACTCTACACTCTACACACATAGATACATTACAGGATTGTTAGATATTACACCATGACCACTAATGTGCTCAAAACGTGTCCACATGACCATATGTGGTCATGCAACTATGATACCCCATATTATACATTATACATGTATATTGTAGATATATCGGCGAGGAGAGGTAAAAAATAGGAAATATATGGAACCGTTCTACCATTTAATTCCGGTCTTCTTTTTTTTCATACCACCGTTTGTTACTTTGTTGGCGGTCCGACTATCCAACTATTAACTATAATATCAACATTTATGCTTCTTTGTCTTTGTTTTATCTCTGTATGAATTATGCATAATAAGTAATAAGTATAATAAGAATTGTTATCAGTTATCAGTATTAACTCTGTGATATTTTTAATTGTTTTTCCATAGTGAAACCACAACTTTTCAAATACTTGCAATTTGCAATGAAATGTAATACAATGTACGAAGCATCATAGTGCTCTTTTCCATGCTACTGATAGGTGAAATGTGGCTTAATTTGCATGATTGCTGATTACACAACGCTAGGGAAGTTTTTCTTAATTGTTATGTACAGATAACAACAGAAGATGAAGATATGTGTCTAAATAAATGATGAAAGTAGTTCGAAGTAACTGGTTCGTACACGAGTTTCAAAATTTCTTGAGTGGCATTCATTTTTACTTGAGCGGAGACTCGTACAATTTGGTGGGAAGTGTGTCTAGTGTCTATAGTTTATGGTCAAATGGCTATGCTAAAATCTTAAATGCTGACGAGTTACGAGTAGCTCATGATAACCTAATATAAAGACTTTGATTGTATCTTGAATCTTGTATCGTATATCGTGTGCCGTATGTTGTTAAAAATCCTGAATCATGATTGAAGTTTAGAGCTTGGAACTTAAATTGAAGAAATGAGAATGAACCCGCGTTGAAAATAAAAATAGCTGACACAGCTCAATGTCCTTAAGTAAGCTATTAGACTATTAGACATGTGCATAATAAACATGATATACAATAAACAATACGATATAAGTTTGAACAATCTCCCAAAACTAAATGACACACACACACACAATAAGACTAGAAAAATCAGTTCCTCCTCATTTCGCAACAAGTAAAGTAAAAAACTATAAAAATCTCTATTCAACTTCTCCGCCTTCTTACTTCTTACTTTGTCCTATAGCACACAGATTTTGGTAGATCCTCTAGAAAAAGGAAGAATGAATAGCAAATAGCAATTAAATTAATGGCGAATGCACGAATACGAATGGGAATACGAAAACAAAAACCTCTTTTCCTCTTGGTCTTCAAAGTTTTGAACATCTCATCACCAGAATTTTTTTAACATTTACAAGTTGGACATCCATTAACCTTTCACACATTTTTTGCATGTTTCTAACAAGAAACAAGACAAATATTACTGCGTCTATTTTATACGTACATTGGATATTGTACCGAATAGAATATAAAGAACATCAAAGGTCAAAGTGTAACATAAAAAACGTTATATTCACGAGACTCGAGACTCGAGACAACTCTGCAAAGTTCCATTCAATGTTCTACCTTCTACGTAATATAATGTTCGATTGTAAAGCAGACTATCATTTTTTTGTACACTGAGCGTCTTCAGGAAGACAGTATGAAGAATGAATAGTGCATAGAGTTTCATTCCAACTAACAAAATAAAACGTAAAATGTCTAAAGTATCTAAAATCTAAAGTCTGCATATCATAATATAAAAAGTACATATAGACTGTAAACCTCAGAAGTCAGAAGACAAAAAACAACTGTATTATGCATCGTACATCGTACATTTATAATGTTTATTGTAGTTATGACTATTATAATACGTACAATGTACCATGTACAGACTTGTATGTTTTTGAGTTTTTAGCTGTAAGTTGTACGGAGACGAAGATGAGTGAGTGAGTGAGAGAGCGGAAAGAACAAGTTTTGGATTTGGATAATATTATGAATTTATATGCTCAATTCTTCTTAATTTGACGGCTTGACACGCGCATACACATTTTGTATGATTATCATTACTACTTGCGAGTTACTAGTTACTAGTCCTACTCACATAATACATACTGCTTTACCTTGTACATTGTACCTTATTCATTATACAATATCGTTTATGTACAACATACAAGATATACTAGATTTTTAACTTATAGTCCATGTAAATTATGTCCTCCATCCTTCATAGACTATTACAATAGTACAGTCAGTGCGTATTGCTTACTGCGTACAGCGTACAGCCTATAGACACTAGTCTACAGTCTACACAAATGATGCTTCATTTTGGACAGGAATTCTGTAGTGAATTGTGTAGAGAATTCTCGCTTGAAATACTTCTACGGACCATAGACTTTTGATTCCAGAGTTGTTCTTTTTCTCTCTCTCTCTCGTTCATCATCCATGTCATAATTGTAATTATGATCACCACCACATCAGTGGATGATGTAATTTGCAATTTGAACCCTCTTCTTTTCTTTTTTCCCTTGTTTTTTCCCCAATGTTTACTTAGGTTTTTACGGGCCAGAAGAATAATACAGTGTAGAATAATAATTTTGGTTCAAGTTTTTTGATGCTTGATGGCTGATGAAACTTGTGCATTGTGCATTGCAAATCGGAATCGAAAATTATATAATTATATGTTTATTAAGGTTTTTAAAATTACTTTATATTTTTTGGCTGGGATGGGATGGGATTCTAAAAATTCTGTTTTGCTCTTTACACAAACCACAAACACTTTCTTGGCTTTATCATATGTAGTGTGTCGTGTGTCGTGAAAGATAAGGAAATAAAAAGTATTATGTAAAACGCATGTGACAAATTAAAAGAAAAGGGTGAAATGAGAGAAAAGATTTGGAATATCGTTGTATGTTGTATTTTGTATTTTGTACAGTATCGTAATTTAATGAATGAAAAAGAGTAATGCTAATCAAAATCCTAATCATAATCATGATAATAATTTTGCAGTTGTGTCTCAATTTCAGAAATTGGCATATTTAGTTGTTAAGAGTTAAGAGTGTAATAATATAATATGCCTTTAATTTCTAGCCATATTTCGTATCTCGTTTGTCGCATGTAGTTTGTATAATAACAACAACATGTGTAACAGCTAACAGCGTGCACAATATGTGAACATGATTAGAAATGATTATGGTTATGTCTACACTCTTGAGACTATAATGGTGTGTAAGTTTAATGTGTTTTAATAATTTGATATGCGTGTGTGTGCACATTTGAGGTAAGAATTGTGAGATTTTTAGATGTAGACGAGATTGATGTTGTCTAGATGCTAAATTCTAGATGCTAGATTGTTAATGTGCTGTTGTTCTTGTTGTTGTTGTTTTTCTCAGTGTTGCCTTTTTCTTTCTCGTTATTACGTCTATTACTTTTACCTCGTTGCTTTTACCATCTCAGGTGCATGTGCATGTGTATGATTATTGTTATTATAATTTATCTGAAGATGGAAAATGTAAAAGTTTAAGTAGAAGGCACGATTAGTTAGTTAAGGATGAATTGAGTGAGTCTCTCTCCTATTACTGTGTTTAACTCTGAAAGAAGGCTAATGCTAATGTGAATGGGGAAGCAGAGAGTAGAGATTGTGATACATTGTACAATGTACGTAAAAGCAAAGAAAAACTAGATGCAATCGGATCAGAAAGTAAATTGAGTAATTACTCATTACTCATTACTGCACTTACACAGATATTCACATAATATAAATATAAATACTAAATACATGCGTAGATACACGTAGACACTAGACACTAGATACACAAAACAAAACACAAACTGTTTGAGAAGAACAAGAACAAGATAATCATAATTAAATCAAGTCGTGTTCCCTTTTGTTTTCTCCCATACAGTACACAATATTATACAATATACAGTATTGTCCATCATGGATAATGGATAATGGCCATTTATCTTTGATGTGATATTTTGTATATTTTATGTTTTATGTGATACAGGTTGAATCATCTCACATCTCAACAGAAATTTGTCGAAATTTCCACTGATGTCCATATCGATTTCGATATCTCACCTTTGCAAATTTTCTCCATTTATCTACCTTTTTTTCGTCCTTGCCGTTTTACCATTTACCATTTACCGTTGATAATTCTATCCTTCAAAATTACATCTACATTCTCCATGCGCTGTATCTTTTAACAGTAATTATTATATGTATGTAGTATGTAATATTATAGATTATATAGAAGCTGATCAGTGATTAGTAAATATCTGAAACGTGAAAATGGCAAATCGTCTTCATTATGATGTCCATAATCCATACCTTTTTGATTGCTGATGTGAAGCATGAAATATTAAAAAGTATTCTTATCTACTACATACTAGCTACTTGGATATTTTTTGACAAATTTGTCAATTTTCGGCAGGCAATGTACAATGTACGTAATACGTAGAATAGATTTCTACATGGCTTACAGTAGAAATAAAGGACAGGAATGAGTTTGTGCCAGTTTCTTTAAAATGAGTTTAATAGTCAAATATAAAAATGGATATAAAAATCCTTCACAATGTTTTTATGCTTGAGAGTGTAGAGTTAGAGTGTAGAGAAAATGGCAATGGCATGTGAATATTTAAATTTAGTTCAACTTTGGCAACTTTTTATTCTACGTGCATTGGTAATACGTAATACGTCATGCAATTGTAGTACAATTTGATATTTGATCATGTACCAAAATAGGATGCGAAAAGTTGTTGTTAAGTTGTTGTCTGCATTGCAGATAGGGCAACACATAGAGCATTCAAAGTGCGCTTGAAAGCTTCTTTCCTGGCGTTCACACTGGAGGACTTTTATACTAGTTTTCTGTTCTATAATTAATAATTAGTAATAATTATTAGACTCACTTTTCATTTTAAATTAGAAATTTCCATTTTTTCAAGTTCATCAGTTTAGGAATAGGAATATGTGGAATCCACATTGTGGGTATAGAGAAAACAGATCTGTCATCTTTTTCATGCTCAAACGTCAAACGACAAACAAGGTTCGTGAGATTAAATCGTCGTGTTTTACTCTAGTTGTCCCTCTACAACTCTACTTCTACAACTCTACTTTAATTTTTGTACCATAGACCACAGAGAAGTAATCACACTCTCCATCTTTCGACTTTCTATCTCCTGGTAAAAGTTTAAAAAAATTTGAATTTCGTCGAATGTCCGTAGTCTGTAGTCCGTATCCACGTCAAACACAGATGCTTTGTGCTTTATTCTTGGTCCACTCATCGTATCTGTAAAATGAGAGTAGAGAATATAGAATAGAACATTGTCGTTGAATGCACGCACCGTATTCTGTATTGTGTAGTATATGAAATGATGAAGAAGGTACTTGTACTTTTGGTCAAAGGTTAAAAGGGATGAGGAAAGGAGATGTTCTATAGAAGATAGTAGATATTATCAAAGAGTTGAAGATAAGCCACACACCAACCAACTCCAGCATTTACCATTCGGATGAACGGGCATAAGCATACCGGTTCAGTGTTCACTCTTCACTGCTCGTAGAACAGATCCAATGTACTATATACTATATGTAATCTGCTCTCTGCTGTGCAGTGATTTGCTTTGGATTGATTATCTCCTTTTTATTTCTTCCTTCTTTTGCTACGCGTCTTTTGCATACAGATAAAAGCGGTTACTCCTCATACTTATTACACTCATTATATATGGTACATAGTGCATATTATGTTTAAAATCAGCTTCAGTTTTATGTTGTCTGAAAATGAAAATTCCCATGTTGTGGAAAAAAGTAATCGTGGTCTGCAGACTGCAGACTAGAGATTTGAGACTTGAGGCTTGAGGCATATGAGACAAAAACAAGAATGACCCGTGTGTATTATATTTTAATGGGAGAAAAAATAAAACGACAGTTGAGCTTTTGAGTTTTGAGCTTGTTGGAGTCTGAGTCGGAAGTCGTCAAAATATTTTATCATAATTGACAAGTCCACTGAATACATTATGCATTGTATACTGCACATAATGTGTAAGAGATAATAGGGAAATGATAATATTGTTGTAGGTTGTATAGCGATGGTGAGACAAGCCAAGTCAAGTCAAACCAAGCCAAGAAAAAAGGAAAGGGGAAAAAATTTTTGTGGAAACGAAAAGACAATTAGTCTTTTATGCATGTATTCTTCTCTCTCCATTTTCCTCTCATCCTTACACTTGATTTTGTCTCTTGTTATCCTGCTGTAGTAAATAGTAAACGTAAAGAAGTTGGACTTGGATTTTGAATTCGAATTCGATCCTTCGTATTGTCATCGCATATGACAAATATATGGATGACTGCATCTCGTTAAAAGTCAAAGGCTAGAAAACACACAAGCTGATCTTGTGAGTCCGGGATTCTAGATTCTTTATTCTTTTTTCTATGGGATGAGACCTTCGTCGTCCTTTCTTAACTCTTCTAAATTTCCCCTATTCCCTCTTTTTTCTTTTTGTTTTGCTTTTTCTTCTCTCTTGAATCTCTTGGATATTATTGTTGCTGTTGTCGTCGTCAAAGGTCGTCTACGTAATACATACTTGTGTCCAATATCCAAATGTCTAAATATAATATATACAAGATCATACTTTTGTCTTTTGTTTGTCCAATGTTCAAAAGATAGGAAGATACATGGGTTTAATAGGCATATTTTGTAGTTGTATGTACTTTGTACAATTCTAAACTCTTTACTCTGTACACTTAACTTGTACAATGCACATACATAAAAACGACAGAGGCTCCTAGATCCTAGACTTTTTGACTAGAAACTTATTTCTGTGATTGATTATGGCGACTTTGGCCTGGGAATTTGTGAAGGGCTTCTTCTTCGTCGTCGTCATCTTCTTCTACTTGTACTTCTTGTTCGCTCCTGCTACTTCTTCTTTCCCTCTAGTTGAAAGAATACATAAAAACTAAAAGTCAAGTCCTACATCTAACTATTGTTTGAGACTGTTGCTTGCATTTTTATTGTTTATATTGTATTATCAAGTTTAATTGGGTTTGGTTAAAAACTCAGTTGGCTTCATGTACTTTTGACTTGTACTGTAGAAAAATCTCTATGCTCTATAAGTCTATACCCTGTACAAATACAAAATACAAATACCTTGATGTCGGTGAATATGTAAGACGCAAGATGACCAATGACCATACGTCATGCGATTTTGCAAATAGGAAAAGTAGACATTTACATGTAATATATTAAAGCAGGATTAGGTTGCAGATTGGTAATTGGTGACAAACCGAAACCGACAACCTCAAAAAAGGATTCATGCTGTTTGTTTTACGACCAATTTGCGAGGTTTCATCCATATATTTGCAATTTTAAAGCCACACCGGCACCGCCGCTCACAGTTCAAGATTCAAGATTCAAGAAATAGGGACAAAAAAACGTTTAGCGGCCACGGTTATTGTATGGGCTCCTTGTTAATTTTTATGTTTGGCGAAATCCAGTTGTTAAATCACAATTATTATCATCACTATATAATATTTCTTTTGTTTATTCTTTTTACTATTAAAAAAAAGTTTCTGTTATTAAATATTAAAAATGGCATGGCATGGATTACAGTCTAGATGTATGACAATTATTATTAATGATAATTTCGAAGATAGAAGATAGAATTGTGGTGGATAGTGAACACTTAGGTTGTAATTAGCATATGTTTAACGTTGGCTTTTGAGCTCCAGTCTCTGCTTGATAAAACAAGATAATGTGATTCATATTAGCTTTGGTTTTGTGAATTGTGAAGGAAAATGACTTTTCATGGACTCACCACTATCCACTATCTAGACAAAGAGTGACACAAGACACAAGAGGGGTAATAAAAACATAAAGGGTTCTATGTTCTATTATATCTTTTCATTGTCATGGTCATTATGTGTCCGCTGTCCTTTGTCCGTTGTTCGTCGTGTGTAGGGTCGCATCACCGGACAGTCATAAAATATATTACCTGTAACCTGTACCCATTGCCCATTGCATTGCCCATACATTGGTACATTGGTTTTACAGTATTTTACACATTTTCTTTTTACCTTCTCCACTTTTAAGAAAAGTCAAAAGCTCAAAGCACAAAATGAGGGAAACGGATAACGAATAACCAAGAGAAAAAGACAAAACGTACAATATAATAAGTACATACCATAGACTGTAGACTACAATTCGTTCTTGTACTTTTTAATTTTTACTTTCCCAAACTCACCAAAGTTAACACGATGTACATTGTACATTACAATCAGGATAAAGAAGTACAACCAAAAAAATATGTGTAAAGATAAAGAAAAGGGACAATTTCTGTTGTTCTGTTGTATTTGTGCTGCTGATAGTGATTAAAAATATAACTCTTATATAGATATAGATTGCCACATGCAACATGCACGATACATCTTGAAATGTGTATTATGTATATACTTGTGAATCTGTTATTCTCCATTCTCTATTGAAATTACGTACACACCTTTTAATTAGCATAATATATACCCGATTACAATTACTAGAAACTACAAGTAGTAGTAGTAGTGGATGCAGAAAAAGGAAACCTACTAAAACTGAAGGCAGAGACCAGAGACGATGTCGTTTTCCTCATATGTCATTCGTATATAATTCAGGTTCAAATGACTCTCTCTCTCTCTCTCTCAGCTCGTGGTGAATATCAGTAGATGAAGTGAACGCTGAAGTATTATAATAGTAAGATGTTCAAGCTACATATAGCATACATGATATAGGATAGGCTATAGCTTTTCCTGCCTTTGCGAGAAAATATTATACTAGAGTTAGAATTTAGAATCCTAGTTTATAATGGTGTATCTTGTATCTTTGTCCTACATTCTACATGTACAAATGTAAAATGTATGAGAACCACAGTTATAATATCACGTATTCTCTGTTCTCCGTCTTGGTTTTTGGGCGACAATTTTTTTTGTTACTTTCCCTTGTGTTTTTCTCCATCATGTCCTCCCTTTCTCAATGTGTGTATCGGTGTAAAAAATATAGGGCTCGAGCGTAGGGGTGGTCGGTGGTCGAGAGTCGAGAGTAACCCTTTTTTAGGGATCTCTAGACTCTAGGCACTAGATACAACTGAAATAGTCGGACTTGGATTTGGAATCAGAATCGTGTGAGTGACAAAGATTTGAAGTACATGGGTTCATCTCACCTGTCCTGTCTTCAAATTTCAAATGTACGTTGTACATTCTACATATACTGCTCAAGGACCCACACACTTTGAAAACTTGAAACAATATTTAGAATTTGATTTTGATTTTAAAACATAATTTCTGTAACAAAATTTCTAATTTCAAAATAGCTTCAATCATGTAATAACTTGAACGTGCAATAAGTTTTCAACTAAGGGTTTAAAGAGTTAAGAGTTTAGAGTACCAATTTAAAATAAATCTTGTGCTTTGTTCTTCAAGTCTAAATTGATCATCCACCCAATTTAATGTTTCATTCTTTGTCTATACTCTACCCATGAGTACAGGTAACTACATAAATAAAGGATGTACATTTCACTTTCATCCTTCATTTTGTTAATCCACATTCTACATAATGTGCATTGGACGAATGAGGATAATGTGAATCTTAATTGCTTTCGTCTTTTTCAACTAGACCAGCAAAAAGGAAATAGAATGAAGATGTTTTAGTTTTATTGACTTGAATAAGATGCAAGTATTGTAGTAAGTAGCTGGTTTGTATAAATGCATAATGCATTTGTGTGAAGTGTACATTATATATGTATTATGTATCCATTGTATTTGCTTTATTCTCATCTTTCCCTTTGAATATCAAAGCTTCTGCATACGTGGAATATATATGTAATGGATTTATACAAAAGTAATGGTATGTGTGATAGGGTCCGTTTTTCAAGTATCTGTGAAAAGTGTGATCTTGTTTGCTTTTATTTCCTCGTCGTGAAAAATAAAGCTGTGGCTAACTAGTAACTAGTAACTAGCCCAAGCACTGATAGATACTATGGACCACGGAGGTATATAGTATGAGGTTTGAAGGCATGCATCTTGTTGATACTTTTTTCATTTAATGCCATGAGCCTTGAGCCATGAGGAAGAGTGAGAAAAGAAACTTGACACATTACACATTACTTATATTACTTGTATGTTGTATGATGCTTTCTCCTTTATTTTAGGAGGATAATAAAAGACAAGGACTTGTATCTTGTGTCTTGTGTATGTTGTATGTGGTTTAAACTTTAAACAAAGTACTTGTTTCAACCATTATAATATATTTACTATTTACTTTTATATTATTCTTTGTGCTCATGTGAGTAGTGAGTAGTGGGTACAGTGTACAGAGAGAAAGGGAGAAAGAGCACAATAAAATGCATTACGAGTACCGTGTACACACAAATTTACATTCCCATTCACATTCACCTCATCACGTTAACTGGACTTGACTGTATCTGTTTGATGTTTGATGTAGTAGTAGTACAGATGTAATACTACAAACTCTCAAGTCTCAAGATATCCTATCATGGTTACACTATCGCATCGCTATGTTTGTCCAATGTCCAATCCTATCGTGAACAATGAACACGGAATGAAATGGACAATAATGCTCCATTAAATGTTACATGTTAGATGGTAGAAATAACGATAAAACTAATAGACACAAGACATGATAAATATGTACAGTGCACAGCACTTAAGATTAAATATATATTTACCTTTTGCTTATTGTGGACAAGAGCTCAAAGCAGTCCAAGTTCACGTATTACTAGTACGAGTGCATTAAAATCAACATTAAAATCTACATGTGCGGACGTATCCATCTCTATTACGAAAATACTCACAGGAACAACTACATGTGCGATGGAGATTTGAGCAGTATAAGATGAAAGATATGCTTATTGTCCGTAATCTGTACTCTATACACAACTAGAATTAGACTGTATCCTCAAAAATCTCCAAGATCTTCCTCTTCTTTTCCTGCTGTCGTATTATCTTACATTCTGCAAGATTTGGGGAAGTGTGTCTCTTCATTTTGGCTCTCTTTTGCTCCTTTCTTCAATTCTCTCAACACTTGTTCACACAAACTGCATTTCCTTTCTTGTGGAAGAATCTTTTATGCACAAGAGAAAAGGGACGAAGAAGAACAAAGAGAGATTACAAATGTCAAATTTAGTATTTTATTGTTGATTGTTGCACATCATATTATTCCTGTGGCCATTGGCCATTGTATTTCGTTTCTATTTTCTGTTTTCTATTGTACATGTGTACTATGAATTGGGAAAATTCACCGTTTGCGGCTGGATTTTATATGAGGAGGACGAGCTGTTGAAGAAATGTATTGAGTGTTTGGTTTTGGTTTGCGAGAGTGTATAGTATAGAATCCAAAATGAATTGATGGCAAAGAGAAGTGGAGGAGGGACGGAGAAAACTAAAGGCCAAAGGAGGAGAAGAACCCTTTAATTTTATATTTATTGTAAATTGTAAAGTTTGCTCGTTCGATTCCCTTGTTCAATGTTCAATGTTCATTCCTTTTCCTTTGCCTCTTTTCTTCTTTCATCTCCTCTTGATAAGCTAAAAAACAGAGGGAAATGTGAAATGTGCCATTGGGAAAAACTTAAAAAGAGAAGAAGAAAAGTACAATATAAAACAGAATATAATAGAATCTCAAGTACCTATAAAACAACAATAATATGTTCAATCTGGACGATGAAGATGAAGGTGAAAATGTATGTAGAGACTAGACACGCTGTATAGATATAGGTGAAAAGCATATAATACGCATAGCGTATACATCTCTCGTATCTCCGTATAAATATAAATAAACATCTATAATTTACAATCTAGCTATCTGTCTGTGTAAAGTGTGGAAGATGCAAAGAAAGAAGAGAGAACGAGAGTCAACACACACACACACACACGTTTACACAAACACACTAACAAGCTAACGATAAGAAAAGTACATAGGTACACACACTCTGACTATCTGGCTAACCGGGAGAGACGGGAGATGGAAAAAATGCTTATAGGGATGATCCTTGTTAATACATTATTAGAGTCGTCGAATCGACTAAATAACCGACTTGAACAAGCTCCTCGTTAACTATATGTATACATATAATATATTATGTATAACATGTTATGTGAGTTGAAAATAGATGTATGCATTTATATTTGAATCTATGTAGGGCTGCTCTAGTAATACAGATAATTATTTTTTTCAACCCTTTACACTCGCTCTCCTTCTTCTACTCTTCTACTTGTTTGATCGGGATCGGGCATGGTAAAGAATACAGAATACAGATACAGATGTATCTATATAAACATAAATATACCACAGTACTAGCAAAGGGGTAATACGAGCATTATTATTGTGGATAGCTTTTTTATAGCATAAAGTGTACAAAGGAGGTGTAATTCCAATAAATTCAAAAAGTAGGACTCAAGACTCAACCTTCCCTTGACTTGGCTTAACTTGGCTAGATGCTAGATGTTGGTTGTTGAATTTGGAAGGTAACCCTTTTAACATACTCATATTATTATACTTTTTTGAATTGTACAATATTAACCGCATTTACAAGTTTCAGGCTTCAATGTAGAGTCTAGACTCTAATATATTGAGTATTGAGACTTGCGTAAGTGTATATTGTATATAGTATGTACTGCATTGTAAATTGTACAGGATGCGATATTGTACACTGCATACAAAATCATCTCTACAATCTGTAGAATTTATAAGTAAAAAGGTAATAGTGTTAAGACTGTTGAATCAAGTAGCACCAAATACCGAACACCAAACTCATCTTTGTACCTGTGGCTTGTGTGGCTATTACTTTACAGTCAGTTTGTTTAGTTGTAGTTAGTAGTTTATAGTTACACGGGCCGTTTAAGAAAAACTTTGAAAAGATTGAGTCTTTGACCATCAGCCATCAGCAATCAACATGTCTGGTTGATTGTTGATGCTTTCAATTGAAGAACGAATCTAAACTCTAAACCACGACTTTTTTCCGTTTCCTCAGCTTTTCTTTCACTCTCTCCCTCTCTCTCTCTCTGTCCCGATCTCCTTCTTTTCTTGTTGCGGTTGGAGTTGTATAGGTAAAGCTATTGCCGTTTGATGTATTATGTATTCCTTATTCCGTATTTTGGTGTGTGTGTTTGTCTGTGTGCTATGAACAAACCAAGAGCAAGTCTGGGTTCTGTTTTCTCTCCTAATACTGTGATTCACGAGGGTAGTAAAGATAATTGTACTCATGGAATTTTTACGACATATATTCTTAATTGCTCCCTCTCCCTCTCTTTATTTCTTTCGTCCACCTTCAAGTACCAATTTTACCCTCCCGGCATTTTGATTTTCCACCCATATAAAACCAACTTTCATAGCTGTGAGCTGTGAGGTATTACACATTATACATTATACACGTAGCACGTAATATTATACCATGATCAATCCTCAATGCTCAAGATTCAAGAGCAATGAAAAATTCATATTATTTACGCTTTGGATTTACCTATGCTTTAAGCGTTACTCCATACTCCCTGATAAAACTATAAAACTACAAATTCTAATATAAAATGTAAAACCATCCGTTGCATTAGATTAAGCTGTATCCTGTAGGTACAATTAAAAGAGAGAGAAAACTAATAGAGAGATACATGTAAAAGGCTTCTTT
Source organism: Sminthurinus aureus (assembly GCA_034698265.1). Lineage (NCBI taxonomy): Eukaryota > Metazoa > Arthropoda > Collembola > Symphypleona > Katiannidae > Sminthurinus > Sminthurinus aureus. Next base: position 2,987 of record JAQGBH010001679.1, on the reverse strand, counting down.
TTTTCAAACCTACTTGGTTTTGAGTTTTGAGAAATTAAAATCCAGCACAAAAGACAGTACAATGGTAAAGACAGTCTTTGTGCAAAATTTAAACTAGGGGATTAAATATTACAAGTTGTAGGTTGTAACACAATATTTTCTCCACAATAAACAGCGTTTTGCCGGTTTGTACATATCGTATGTTCCATTCGATATTCCATTGGAGAAAGCGATTGTAATCATACCAGTTCACAGTTGACTGTAATCTACGAAACACAAAACGCTCGGGACTTGAGACTCGAGAGTCGAGATGCAATTGTCTGAAATCTGAAATCTAGAATCTGGAATAATGAGGTAACAAGTTGAAATCTCAAGTGGAATCTCTCTTGTTCAGTTTGTTTTAAATTTTATCGGTACAAAAAATGGATGCTTGCATGCACGCAGGCATGCATGATGTATCCGTGCATGAATGAATTGAATGAATGAATGAACGAACGAACGAACGAAGGGACGACGGAATGAATATTGAACAAAAAGAAAAATTACATGTTTAGTTTAATCACATGTTTAATAATTATCTTGTAACTTGTAATGCAAATAATGAATAATGTTGAATAATGTCTTGTAACTTAATTGCAGTACTAGAAGGAAATTCATTGTATTTTGCCACTCCTTTACTACTTTTTAGTTTAAATATCAGTACTGAAGACTCATGACTTTGATAAGGCACAGGACAGAGGTAAAAGTTTCAGTTTATGATTTAATTAATTCCTCATAACTCATGCTTTATAATAATTATATTCTCCTTTTTAAAAAATAATAAAAAGCTGCCAAAATTATTTCTACTTGGAACTTGAAAAAGAAACATCATGCCTCAGTATGTATTGTATGATCCATCAACAGTGAAAAATGTTTTAGATTTTAGACAGTGTACACTGTGCAGTGTCTATAATATGTAATGTACATATAATTACAATGCAATGGACGAATAGACACTTGTATCAGAAATCAGGAGGAAACCTAAAAACCTCAACTTGAAGACTGGGCTGACAATAAAAAGCTGTGAAGAGAAATATTAATGACACTCGTAATTTTATTAGGCTTGTAAAAATCCTCAGGTTTCTCAGCTAAAGTTTTATTTACACAAAGTACTTTGTATTTGTTATTTGTACGTTGTACGTCCGAGTCACAAGTAAAGTAAGTGAAGAATAATATCCATGTGACGATTCAAATTCGTATTCGTTAACTAGTGGATGAAATTGTGAATTGACTGTTGACTGTTGACGATGAGAGAAAATGAAACTGACAGGCCAGGCCAGCAGTTGTTTGTCTCTGGGGTAAAGTACGTACATAAAATTTAAAATGCACTAAATGTTAGTTGAATTATGTGAATATAAATGGAGATTAAATCAGAGCAAATCCTCCTTTTTTCTCTTCTTCTTCCTTCTATAACATTTTGTAGTTCATATTGGTTTGTACAAGTAAAATACGATACAATATGTGTAAGTACATGGTATCATTTTATATGATTTTTCCAGTTACATAGTTTTTTCTTCCTCTTCCACAGCCAAAAGCCACACACATTGTTGTTGAATTGAATAGTCCGTCCCACTCCAATTACATATGAAAAAATACCTATGAATTTTCTTCCTCTTGTTTTTCTACACGTTTTTTTTCTTCATTTCATTTCATTCCGTTTTATAAAGAGCTCAAAACTTGAAAACTTCAAGTATCATGTACAAGAAACTAATAACTATTTCAACTCGACATCCAACTGTCTAACATCGTGCAATTCAAATCTACACACTAGCTTATAAGTTATAGATAACATAGCATAGTGATATAATATAAATATTACGTACATGGGGTAGGCATACTTATGATTCTACACACTTGATCCGTTGATTTGGATAATAATACACTTTATTTCTTTTCGGAGATGAATAAACATACACACTAACTCGGCCTCTGTGAATTCTTCCTTTGTATTAGAATACGAATTACGAATAACGAATGCTATGAAGAATCATCATCATACATTGTACATTATATTACATAGAACTGCACTTGAGTGCATTTTCATTCTCTCTTGCAATTATTCTTCTATATAATTTTCTTACACATGACCCACGCTCCACACATAATAATAATGATGACTGATAGTTGATAGTACGATATTACCAAAACTATATGTTCCCAAATAATACAGATAGGATTTTACAAGTTTTGTCCGATATGTTTTCTTACTGTTTGTGATATTTGATATTTTGCTAGCAAACCATATGGCACAACTCTGAATTCCTATATCTGTAATATATATCTATGTACTATACAAAAAAATAAAATGATGGTAATATATTCATCTTGAGAATCATCTGGTAATTAAGCATATATACCGAATACCGACAGCATTCATATTAAAAGCATGGGCAATGTGCAGCTGAAAAGTTCAAGTATATCCTTAATCCATGATGGATTAAAAAATAAAGCAAAGGAGAAATAAAACTTTCATCTATCATCATATTATTATCAACAACATTTATAATAATCAAATTAGCATAATATGAATTACCATCAACATGAACATCAACATAATGTAAAATATATCCATAATATTGGATTCGACTCGATTCGATATTCGATATTCAATGATTCTAATCAAGATACTGTTTTGGAGTTGGAATATTTCTTCTCTCTCAGTTGCTGACCATTTCTTCTAAAATTTGCTTCTGGCACCTGGAGATTTGATAAATATTTGGTATGAACTGGATAAACGTTTCTATAGGAAGCCAAGAGGAGGAAATGGAGTAAAGAGTAAGGAGTAGACGATGCAGACAAAAAAAACAGTATCATGCACAATGTGTACAATAGAGATCCTCAAAAAAACATGTTTTGAGAAAATTTAAGCCAGGACCCCGTCATATTGTTCCCTTTTATGTAAAAAACAACCTCTGAAAATTTCAGTTCGTTAAAATTAGGTTTAGAGGTCGCGCAAGGTCACCAAAGTT
>JAQGBH010001678.1:0-30166 GCA_034698265.1 Sminthurinus aureus | reverse complement strand
TCTCACTACATATGAAATTAAATATTTTTAGTGAGATTTCCATGGAAATCGATTAGATTATCATTGAATTTTGATGGAATTCAATGAGATTTTCGACCGAAGTCATATAAAAAACTCACTCAAGTGTACCATTAGATATCATTAGATTCTCATCGAACACATTAACATGTTTTTATGAGGGCTATATCACAGTTTATGACGGATAGATACTTAAAGTATAAAGTACAAAATTTTTAAAGTAATTTGTAGTCGTGCTCAACGCTTTTGAGAAAAGTATTACTCTAATTTTGTAGTTTTCAAAAAGTGTTAATGTGATAATAATTTATTATTACATTTCACTTAAAGTGTACTTTTGTGAGTTTGATAATATAATGCACGGACACACATAATTGTGTATTCAGAAGCAGAATTTATTATGTTGATACTTTTACTCTCTCTGCCGCTGCACACAAAACCTCCTACGTTCATAAAAGTAGTTCCATAATTAAATGTACGTTTTGAGCTCCACTGCAATTGGGGCCTTTTCTAATTGTTGTTAATACAAAGTCCTTAGTTAAGTGTACAATTTAGCTATTTTAGTTTCTGGCCCCATGTGCAGTGGAAGATTTTAAAAATAACATTCAAATTTCCAAAAATTTCGAAAAAAAGTATTTTTGAATAATGAAGAAGCTTCCTTTCGATTTTAAAAAACATTTGAGATAGGCAGAATTTTTATAAAATAAATACCTTGGTGTAAAAAACACTTTTAATGTAGCTATTGTACACTTTTCAAAATTTCATATTATGAAAATGAAACATTTATGAAGTGTACTTTTTTCATAATATAAAAGCTTATTTTTTGGTTTTTGATGCAAAACGGTCAAGAGTTAATGTAATGATCATGTGATTTGGGGTGCTTAATTTAACTCGGAGTCTGACATATAGTGTACAGTCTACATTCTGTATTAGACAATCTGCCATACCATAACATATCGAAATGTGTACAATGAACATTTTACATATACGCATATTGTGTATTGTGTACTGTACAGGGGAACGACGACAATGATGAGTGGAGGGAATTTGTCCAGGTGTTTTGAGAGGAGCAGGCAGAGTTGTGTTATGTACTAGTGCTAATACATAAGAGTATTATACATCATACATAGGTAGTAGGGTAAAAGTGAGAGCGAGAGTTGTTTCGGTTCCTTCCATCATCATCATCATCATCATCATCCTCCGTTCAGTTTTCAGTTCAGCCGTTCATCCTTCATGTTACTCATACTCGTATTCATACACAGGACAGTAATAATAAAAGTTCAGTGATTCCGCACAACCAACAACTAACTACAAACTGTAGTGTACTAGCAACAACCAGGAACAACAACAAACGACCAGGACAAAATTCAAAAATACACAACACACTACAAAAACGGTTATATTTTTTCCTCCTCTCATCTCTCTCCATTCAGTATTCGGTATTCGGTAGGAAGGGGAGAAGTAATAATAATCATAAAATCGTAGTACAAAACGAGACAAGAACCCCATACACACTACAAACACACACGGTGTAAAAATACAGTCAATTCGCTCAACAATGTCATACTGCATGCCATAGATTTCAAATTCCAATGTGTTGAATTTTGAGAGTTGAAAGGCGCTGCATGGGATTTTTCGATTTTAGTTTCGAGTTTTGAGCTTTGGACGATTTTTGAATTTTCAATTTTCAATTTTTTTACTCGTATTTTGAATTTAATATTTGAAAGTCAAAAAATAACTGTAATTTTGAAAATACCAATTAGTGTCACAGATTTTGAGTAAGTATTTTTGTACTTTTTGCATGAAATTGTGTTAAAAACTGTATACAGTTTTTGAATGCATACATGCATTCAATACATTGTACATTGTATGTGTTTTGTGACCAAAACTTATGAATCATTTCCAATTGAAAGTTGACGACAGCCTCTTAAATAAGTGTGAGTGAAGAGTGAATAAAAGTTGACAAGTTATTTTAGGTGATTTGAAATTTGAAGAACCCAATATAAAATATAAATGCAGTGTAGACATAATAAATAATAAAATAGCAATATAAACAGTGCTGTTACTAAACATGCAAATGAAAGAGTCATCATCATCACGCTTGGAATGGAATTCACTGACTGTTGAGTTGAGTTGTTGACTGTGTCTGCATCATTTTACTACCGGATTCTTCAACGGACCTAAGTACAATGTATTAATGAGTAACTTATCTTACAATAACTGAAACAGAAATAGTGTAATGAGTAATGAGAATGACTGATTCTGCACTGTGGTAAATACTAAAAGTAGTAAATAAGTTGCTCAATCATTTACATTTAAAACTGAAAGTGCCTTTCTTATGCATATGTACGCTGTACACTTTTCAAAAGTTTGTGACGGTGAATTAAAAAAGAATACAGAAACGAATACGCAGAATAAAACCATCAAATCAAGATTAATCTACAATTTGTGATCATTTCTTGTTATCTCAGTATTATTTATTATGAAGACTTCCATCGTGTATTTGAATTTTAAATCCCTGTGCAGTGTACAGTTTAACATTTTTATTTTGACCAAAAAGTACGGACTACAAAATACGGATTCTGATTTCTGATCTTTTTTCCTATTCTGTACTGTGGATTAAAAATTATCAGTGGTTTTGTACTTAAGATTTCCAACATAACTTTTCCATTGGACTTAAATCAAGGTAAGAAAAACTTTATCATTTACCTTTTTTTTAGTTTTACTCTAGTTTATATTTTTTACGGAGGGATTTTCATCTAGATTCTATAATCTAGACTTTAGACAGAGGCTAATTTTAATTTTGTTTGAACTAAAAATGTGACTCTGGCCTCAGTCATTTGGTCATGGTGAAATGGTGTACCGTTAACTGTTGACTGTGAAAGTTTTTGGATACCGCTCTACTCGTACTTTTATTTTATGTGTTCTACTACTTCTGCTGGAAATCGTTGCTATTCTCAATGCTCAGTGCTCCATGTTCTGGATTTGTACAGTTCGTAGCTAGTACTTTGTAAACACATTTTTTAGAGAGACTTTTTCTAGTAAAATGAAACAATTTTTCTAAAACTTTGTCCTGTGTGTCAATATCATGTTTTTGTTGTTGTTGTTGTTCTTGATGTCACAACTTGAAAAAGTTGTAATTGTGATGAAGAAGCATTTCTCGAGACTCGAGACTCCAAGTCAAATGCGAGTCCTGTTCTTGTTTTTTGGTGGTTGGTGGTGGCAGTAAGGTAGAATAAATTTGTGCAAATACAAAATATACAATGTTTATATTGTATTTTGCATATCCTCATAGATCAGAGCAGTTTGTTAGTGTCATATATCATATATAAAAATTATGTATATTATATATTTACAATTCACAATGCTCATGTAAAATTGCATAATGACGACTTTTTTATGCAGATTTTTCTTTACTTTTTCTGTATTTTTTTTTGCATTATACCGGTATGTATGTATATTTTTGCTGATTTTTTCTCTCATATCATAACTCGTACACCATATCCATATACCGTGCACTGTATATATATATATATATATATATAATATATACACACAAACATTTTTGTATTATACTCCAGTGTACATGTAGTTTCTGTAATTTGTAGTTGACATAAAGTTGGACTGAATCTTTAATCTTGGAAAGAAGCAACAGTGTTGGTTCTAGATTCCAGATTCTGAATTCTGGATTGTGGTTGTAGTATTTTTAGGAGTGGAGCAATTAGCATTTCCCATTGTCCAATAAATTGAGAAGGGAAGGATGAGAGATGAGAACAAGAGTTCCATGGATTATATTTGTAAACTTATACGAACAGAAATCAGAATTCATTCTTTTATTTCCCTGTTCTCTTCTATCCACTGTATGGTTTTGTGTATTGTGTATTGTGCACAGATGTTCAGATGCCATATTTGTTTGATTTGGTTTGGATTTTTCATTTTTCATTTTATACATAGATTTAGATACATTGTAAATTTTATCCAACTGTTATGTAAAATGTTTGTAAAACTACTCGTTTCTGGTATTTCGACTGTCTATAATCAAATTCCTGTATCTGCAATGTATAAAACATTGAAATTTGCAAATATTGGTATCGGCATTCATGTATTCGTATTCGTATTCGATACCTTGTAGAAGTTTTTAAAAATTATCCCATAGACAATAGACACATGTACTTAGATACAACAGTGTAACATTCAAAATCAAATTCAAATAGTATCACTCCATACATATTTTCCTTGAATTTAATTGAACCAAGTTAAGCTGAACTTAGCTGTGAACGTATATGAACACTAAACTCAACTAAAAACTCATTTTACATGGAAAGTGAAATGTGGACTTGCTCATTACTCACTGTTATTACTATTGTTATTTTAAATAACTTATTTATTATGTGTATATATATGCATAAATACTTGTGTATATGTAATATGTAATGTGCGACTATGACGTATGAAAAACGTAGGAAAAAACCATGCCTGTTCTTATTTATCCAATATCCACTGATGTGGAGGAAAATGTTTAAACGTATCCCTAGAAATGCGTGTCAGTCAGGAGACTTTATATTGTAAACTCAAAAACACAAGAACTCGAGAGACTCGAGACTGAGGACATGGTACGGCTTTACGGCATGTCATTTTCGTTTAGTCGGTAAATTTGCAATGCATATTAGCACCTGGTTTTGTGTGTATATTTTGTACTGTGTATTGTGAGTGGTGTAGTGTATGGAAGTATGAATTTGTGAAGCCGTCATAGTCATATAAAACAGAATGCATAATATTATGCATATATATACATAATAATATTGTTTGTTTCTAAATTCTCAACTCTACATTCTAAACTCTAAACATATAAATTGGTCTATATGTGGTATGTGAATAATATGACGTGTATTATGTATTTTACTTTGGCTCATTCAACCATGTCTTGTCATTCAGGGCATAAAATACCATACCTAATATATAATATAAAATAATATGCAGTTATAATACAACTTACGATTAGAAGAGCTAAATAGCATCATCCTCAATCCTCAATCTCATTATTATAACACAGGCTCATTAAAGTGTGTACTCTGTACTCTGCACATATAAGGCATAAAGCATAAAGAACCCTTACAAAAAAACATTTAAAATGCTTACCTTGGTTTTTTCTTTTATTTGTTTAAGATTTGAGACCAAAAAATAATCAATATAAAATATAATGAAACAGTTGATTTTCCTTTTACCACACTAAACTTTTAACAATTACAAAATACAACTAATTGAAAATATTATGCATGTTGCGTCGTTGTACAATGCTCAATGCTCCATGCTCTTTACTATTTATTATTATAATTTATGCAGTCACATCAAAGTGACTAATTTACCACTACATATACAATGTACATACGACTAGACAGTAGATAGTAGAATATAGATTACAGATAGGGTTTGTTTATTTATCCAAGATAAAGAAAAGAAAAACAAGAAATACAGATATTCTGTTTAGGTTCATGATTAATCTGTTTCTCCATACTTTTTTGTACACTATCTGTATCTATTGTTCACATGCATATACATATATATATATATTTTACAAATATCTACATCCACAAGCATAATAGTGCACATAATATTATTATTTTTGTTTATTGTATGCACTTATGAAATGGTGACCGATGTCGATGCCGATCCTTGTTATTCCTCTTTACTCATTAAAGTTATTTACAACTTGTTTGATGTGATGAGTAATTATGTGTTGTATGTTGTGTGTAGTGTTTTCATATAAAATGAGCTCAATGATCAATGCTCAAAGTTCTGTACGTCTCTCGCCTCGTTCAATAGATGGATCAATAGTCAATCGTCAAAACAGTACATATTGTTATTATTATTATTCTCGTGATTTAATCACTAGTTACCAGTCACCGATATTGACTACAGATACTAGATGCTGGGGGTATGTAAAATCATATGCATGGACATTGGACATGGATTCCCATTAGTAATAAATAATAATAATAATACAGCAAAAAATAATCAGGAATCAGCTCACACCTCTTTTAAATTATGTAGTCGGATTTGTTATAGTTTGAATACATTTTGTAAAATTTGGCCTGTTTTTCATAGTTCCATAGTCCAAAATACAAAATACTGATGAAAATTCAAAATGTGTAATCATTCTGGTTCAGTGCATTATTATTATTACTATCATGAGCTGTTGCATTTGAGCATTTGAGCTTTGAGCTGCAACAGCACGTTTACACGCTACATTTTGAGTTTTGAGCTTTGAGATTTGAGTAAGAGTTTCCTGTGACAGTGTAAATAGTGGATAGTGGATACGGTGTAAAAAATTGGGTGATGAAACGAGGAGTAAAAATAAATACAATTAATGAAAATCCTCAGTCTCGTGTCTATTTGTGTGTGTCTTGTGTCTCTCTGCCTCGCTCGTTCTCGGTTCTCGGTGAATGGATGGTGATGCCATAAAATACTTTGTATTTTTATTTTTCTGCATGTACAATGTATAATGTGTGATGTTTCCAGTGTTGTGTTGTGCGTGTTGCGTGCCGTTGTTTTTGTTAGCTTCTCATCTCTTTTTCCTCCCCTACGAATGTATCGTATGTTGCATGTACAATGTAAAATGCACAGTGTGTGTTGTGTATTGTAATATGCATATTTCTCAATTTTCAACACATTTACATTTGTAGTTATTCCAGCGAGCGTTTTTCCGGTTCCGGTTACAGTTACTTTTCATAAACACCCACAAGAACAACATGCTTTATCCTGTGCTTCACTTTTTACTCTTACAAAGTCACCTTTACCTTTACGCTTTGGGCTTTGGAGTTTATACAGTTGAATTTAGAGAGCTTCTCATTAGCACTAGAATTTCCTTTGGTTTCTACGTTCTTGGTTCTCGATACTTGAGTCTTGATTCTTGAGTCTTGATTGTCGTACCACCTCTTTCCCTTTTGAGTTTGAATTTTCACGATTCTTTCCGTTTCCCTTACTTGACTTTTCTCCATTCTCCATTTCCCAATGAATTAACATATGTCTTGTTTAAGACAAAGGACAGTGTAAAATAGTAAAATGCATGGATGAAATAGCTTTATTTATAACACTTTTATCCATAATCACTGGAATAATGAGCAAAGAACAGTGGAAAATGTGAAATGAACATGATTTTTGAAAATGGAAAATATATCCAGCTCTTTGCATGTAATAATATTACACTTTATTTAGACTTTCAACCTGAAGATTTTGTATTTTATATTTTATACTTTATACAAGTTACTTGAATGAAAAATGTTGGATGTGGAGCATTGATCGAGTATCCAGAATCCAGTATCGAGTTATACATCATTCACGCTTCATGCTGAATACTTTGAAACATGGTGTTTGGTGTTTGTAATTTGGAATTTGGCGTTTTTCACCCGTCTGGGACTTTTCCGATTCCGCATTTTCCAATTTTCAATTTTCAAAGCAGTATGGAGTATGCATAAAGATACGAGATTCAAAAGTAACCGAAAGTTAGTGTTCAATGTATAATTTATATTAAAAGATGTGCAGTAGAAAGTTTAAGGGAATGAAAAGGAAAAGGAAAAGAGGAGCATGGGCCCTTCTTCTTCTTCTTCTTCTTCTCCGTCCCCTCATCAAGTCATGATGTCAGTGTGGTAGTGGTTGGTGGTTGCAAACTGTTCAACTGTTCAAATGTTCAAGAATTGAAAATTTTCTCAGACTTTAGTCTAGAGTCTTTAGTCTGGAATCTTGACACTTGAGGTTTCTCAACGTTTCACGTTGAACACTGAACATACATAAACTGTGTAGTGTGTACTGAATGTATCTGCTCTCTGCCTTTATCGTACATTGTACATGTATCGTGAATAGAGAAGGAATGAATGAAATGTTGCTGGCATGTCCCATCACCCATCACATGACATTCATTCCTCGATGCACAGAACACAGAATACAGAAGACAGAAGGTAGGTCGAAGGCAACTTGAGCATTGGACTTCCACAATCCACAACACCCCAACGAAATGAGGCAAGTTTCTTATACCTTATACCTCGTACAAAATATCAAATTATCCATGCACATAAGCTTGCAGATGGATGGAGTGGGGAGTAGTGAGTTTTGAGTTTAGGTTTCGAGTGTAGGTCATGTGTAAAAGGAGCAAGCAGCCCTTCACTTACTTTGCCAAATGTCCAGTCTTCAATGCTCACTACCACTTAATTCCAAATACATATCCTGAAAATCTTTTATTTAAAGGATGTGCATAAGCTCTAGACTCTAGTCTCTAGACTATAACCTAAATGACACGGGATATAGGTGTAGGTGTGTGAGTTTGAGAATTTACAATGTACCGCGTACGAGTTTCTCTGTATGCGTTCGATATGTATTAGGTAGACATACAGAGCCAAATCCTCTTCCCTCTCCTAGATTCCAAATTCTAAATTCTAGACTTCCACTACATTAAACTTTTCTCTCCGTCTCCCCGCTTCTCCGTTCTTCTCTCTCTTTCTTTCTTGTGGAGGAGGTGGATGTGGATGTGGTAAGGATGATATATTTCGGGACAGACTGCGGTAAGTCAAAGGAACAAGTCCAATAGATGTTCTTTGGGGAGAGGGTGTCATCATAGTCACCGTCAACGTCCTTTTCCTTTCCCTTTTTCTATTCATCTGCTTAATACTCTTCTCCTCCTTCGTATTGTCAACTTTACTGTCTGTCAAGATGACTAAGAAACTGTGAATTTTAATTTGCACATCTAACTCACTCCCTCTACTTGTTCACTCACTCTGTGTAAATGTGTGTATGTGTGTGTTTGTCTCTGTTTGTGTGTTTTAGCTCATCATCTTGTCTGACTGCATGTCTTTCGACTTTGAATTTAATTTTGACTCTTTAAAACTTGAGAGACAGACGGACGCATTTTCTTCTTCGCTTTATACTTTCCACTTTCTACGTTCTATTCTCTTGGTTCAAGTTTAGGTTTAGGTTTTAGGACTTTTTGGAGAACCTTTTGCTCATTGAAAATTCAAAATTTAAAAGGGAGATTATTATTACTTTTAGTGTACTTTTAAAATGTAAATAGAAAAGAGATTATGCAGTTGCATGTTTCATGTTGTTGTACTTTGTCAAATTTTGTAAATTTATTATTGTCCTATTCGTCTTTGTCTTTGTCTTTATCGGACAAGATCTTTTTGAGAGTCTAGAATCTCGAGTCTCGAGTCGAGAAACTTTGAATCTCTTTGTTCTATCGAAGAAGAGATGGGAGATGACAGATCTCTGTGGCAGAATATTGTGTGCTTTGAGCTTTGAGTTTTGTGTCGGTTTTTAGGGGTAAGGGAATTCATTGTAAATTGTAATGTCTTTATGTGTAATAGTAAATAGTAAATACGCGCAGCGCGCAGATATCTAAAACAAACAACAAACAACCATTTCATATGTTTTTTTTGAAATGAAAGGACAAAACAAAACAAAACAGAAACAACGACGAATGTTCAATGTTCAAAAAATTATGCGTACGACAACTTACAAAACAACTACTGACTGCTGACTGCGGACTGAGAACGGAGGACACCAAACAGAACCAATACAATACAAAATACAATGATAATAATAGTAAGAGGAATATGAATGAAGACTTTTTTCCTCCTATACTCAACATCCAACATGACAAACCTCCGCGTCACCATTCGCAAACTTTTCTGAACTCTGAACGAAAAGATGGTAAAGGGACGAAAAGTGAATTATAATGAGCTGAGAGAGGAGAGCGGAGAGAGTGAGTCAGAGACAGAAAAAATACAAAAAGTTGATAGTTTTTGTTGTTGAAGGAGCTTTGAGTTTCTAGTTTTGAGTTCTGAGCTTTTGCTTCAAAGTGCATAACTAAAAGACCTAAGTAAGATGTTTTACCATTTACCATTTACAATTTACTATTTGCATTTTATCATCATTTCATATGATTGTATATAATGTTAAGCTTGTTTTTTTTTCTCAAAAAATGCACAGACTTGAAACTTCAAAGTTCAAAGCAAAATACATAATGCATAATACTTGATACTTGATATTATCTAACATGTTCATTGTTCATTGTCCAATGCTGCTCCTTTTCTATAGTTTCCATTTTCCATTCATAGTATAAATTTCACTAGGATATTTTTTCAACTGTGCTTCGTGTTTTGTGTTTTCAGTACTTGGTCTATGAATTTTAAATACGTTATTTTTTATTATATTATTTACTTTCCATGTTCATTGTCCATTAGATTCATTATTCACGCCCATTGAAAATGGATTTTAAACTTACAGCTTTTAAAGTAAACTCTGTTCTACGATGTGAGATGTATTATACCAGTTAAAAATACATGATGTCGCCTATTAGCAAGTGCACAATTAACAATTACAATCACAATTATTATACTTGATTTTCCATCCTCCAGTTCAATCACCCACTTTTTCCATGCTATATCCAATATACACGTCAATAAAAGCGTAAGAGATTTCCACAATTTTTAGCTTTGATATTTGGCAGTTTAAATTTATGACGAACGACACTTTTGAAGAACAGTACTTTTATGTATGTGGCTCATAGTTCGTTCGTTTTTGTCTTGCATGTTTATCGGCTTGACAAATATGAAATATCAAGCATCAAGTCTAATTAAAAAGTAAATAAAATTCTAACCGGGAATGGCATGAAAGATGAATAAAAATTGGCAATTTGCATGTTTTGTGAGTTCAATGTATTATCGTTGAATCAAAGGATTGCCCATTAAACACTGAGCATTGAGGAAGTTTTAGAAATCAGAACGTCTCGATTGTAGATTGTAGATTCTAGATAAGAATAACAGTAAATGGGGAAAATATAATAAAAAGCTGTATGTATTGAGTATTGAGCATTGAAATGAAAGGAAGTTTGTATTTGAATGTAAATGTGTAATCAAATATAAACAAAATGTGATGTATATCGTGTACGTGTATGTGATGTGCCCATCGGAATATATAATATATGTGACAAATCAGTGGTCCATCTAGAATCTAGAATCTAGGATCTACTTTTCTTCCAATTATTGGTATCAATTATCAATTGGTCTATGATCTGAACTCTCAAGAGATTTGTGTCTAACAGCTCAATGCTCTATGTTCTACATATTCAACGCATATCTATTATCTATTATCTATCAAACGTGTCGGATGCATATGAAAATAAAATGGGATAAAATACAAGTTCAAGGATTTATAAATTACGTCGCTACTATAATATTATTATATTATAAATTATGATTAGGATATGATGAGTGATGCATGATGAGGATTCAAGCATATTCATGTAATATGTAATATCCATGATCCATGATGATATGAATTATAAATGTGCATACAGAACCAGGAACACAGTACATAATACGTAATACATAAACAAGCAAATTTAATGGATTTTACTGAAAATCTAGCCTCTAGAATCTAGAGTGTAGAGCCCAGAGTCTAGAGATGATTGATTGACGATTGATGATTAACCTTTTGCTTTTGCTCTTTTTTCGTCTCATCTTGTCCTGTGTCTCAGGTCTCAGCCGAGTCTCCAGCATCCAACATCAAATTTTACCTACACTCTATTTCTATATTCTCCATTCTCCATCTCTACGTTTTATTATGTAGTCCTGACTCTTGACTCTTGACTTGGTTTATTTGCCTCTCCAGTTTACAGTTGTTAACAAAGTTCATGGGCCAACTGCTAACTGAATTCGTCAACTTCAATGAACCATGATCCATGTCCACAGTCCATAGGATGCAAAAACTATGTGGTGTTTGGAGCTTGGAAAAAAAATTGAAAAATTGAATTTGGATTCATGTGATATTTTCTGCTCACTTGTGTGCAGTATGCCGTGTGTACGGTGTACTGATCACCGATAGAGTCCGTATGTTATGTGTTATGTAGTGATAGTGATAACGATGCAATGTGATGTGATGTGATGGATCATGTCAGAATGATGATTGCTATTTTCCCATGTGATTGTGATTGAAATGCTCTACTCTCTACACTCTACACTGTATGCTCTAGACTCTAGACTCTACACATAGAAAAGACAGAATGCAGAATATAACAGAACTCGGCCTCTAAAATGATCCAGTGAGTCAGTTAATGTAGTTGATCATTCTTCTGTCTGTCTATTTGTCTGCCGCTCTCTCTCTCTCTCTCTTATCACATTTACCAATAAACGTGTCGACTGGCTATGCATTACATATACGCATTTATGTATGTCACAGCAGAAACTGTGTGTGCAGTGTGATCTGCGACACAGACATTCTACATACGACACATGACACACAAGATGTCCACGACTCTTCACACTTCATATATATCTACGTGTATTTGACTTTTGAGTTTTGAGCTTTGAGCTTTGAGCTTTGAGTTTGATCATGTATCATGTTGACTGGAAATTTGAACTCAACTCGAGTAAAATTTTGGTTGGGGTTAGACGATAGACGATAGATGACGATGACTTGGGAGAAGGTTTTCTGGTCTAGAGTCTAGAGTCTGGATTCTAGAGCCTTGAATCTTGAATCTTGAATCTTGACTCAATCTTGGTGTGGTTGTGAGAACATGAGTTTGAGTTTGAGTTTGAGTTGGAGTTGGATTTTGAGTGTGAATTCATGTGCTGGTAGATTTTTGGCTGGTAAAAGTTGAAGAAGAAGCACCAGCCTTAGCCTCAGCAGCAAAAGCAGAATCAGTACCAGTACCACCGAAGTCAGAGGAACAACTAAAAGCATCTCTCTTATTTCAAATTCTTGACTTGACTTGACTTGTGCACTGCCTCACTGTGTTTGCAACTCGTATGTCGTAGCTCCAAGTTTGTGTGTATTCCGCTCACTTTTCTTGGTTTTCGTCTCAGTCCAATTCTCATTCACATTCTTGTTCTTCGTTCCTACTCGCCTCACCTCAACCAATAAACCAGCCAGCAAGCCAGCCAACTCTCTTGACTCTACATTCTACACTCCACAGGCTACCCAACTCATCCAGAGTAAAGTAAAGTCTGTTCACTGCTCATTCTCTTTTCACTCTTTCACATGGAGGATGCTCTTTTGTTCATCGTGCTCTTGTGTGTCTAGTGTTCGGTGTTGGGTGATGGTAAAACTAAAGCTAAAAGCTCAAAGTAAGAACGGTAAGAGAAGTAGAATTTAGACTGTACAATGTGCAGTGTACCTCGTACATCATCCATCGTACAAGTGGCCTGGTGAAAAGAAACTTGATTCTTGATTCTCGATTCTCTAAGACGATCCAACTAACTGTAAGAAATGTACCAAGAGTGGAGTGGAGTTGAGTTCAGTAATAGTTTGACTCTGTTGGAAAGTGGAAAGGTTGTGTGATGTGCTGTTCCCATTTCATATCTATAGATATTCTTCCTTTTCCCCATTGTTCCTCTTTTATTCCTCGTGTCTCGTGTTTTTGTGTGTGTCAGTTCTTGTGTGCTGTTCTGTGCTGGTGGTTCTCTATTCTTTTTTCTCCAACGTTCATCATGATGATCTCTTCATTTTCCTCTTGGACTTTGTCTTCATTTTCATCTTGAGGCTTGAATCTTGAGACTTGAGTTTGACTTCCTCCTTCAACTTAACTTCAAGTTGAAGTTGAAGCTGAGGCTGAGTGACAGGCACAAAAGGATAGAAAAGAAGGAAGAAAGACAAAAGGAAAGAAAGAAGGAGGAAAAGTCGAGCAAAATTTTTTATCCGTGCACTCACAAGTCAGTGCTTTAGATACATTATACTCCATACATCATACATACATGAGACTAATCAAGAAAAAATTATTGTTCCTTTCTCCACTCTAATTTCACTTTGTTTCTTGTTTTTTCTTCCAAATCCTGTTTCATGTGTTATTTTATGTATCGTGTTCAGTGATTTAATGAGCGTAGAGTGTAGTGTTGTGATTTGAATACTGGATATAATAATTAGTAAAAAGCACAATGGTTTCTAGTGTCTAGTGAAAATTTAGCAGTGGTGTAAAAATAAATAATTTGTGAGCATTTTCCTTATTCTCCAAGTTCTACATTATACATTCTACATTCCGCAAAAGTGAAGCGCCTCATAAGATTTCTCATGTGGACAATGTGACATCTTGTGACTTGTGAATATTTGTACTTGGTTTTGTTTTTTGTACAAAAATTTTCAAGAGCCGTTCGTCATACTAATAATATAATATATTGTGAGTACATTGGAAATCGGAAATTGAAAATCGAAAATGGATCTCACTAGCACAATACACGTAGAATGGCGGTTGGGTAAGTTTTACCTTTTTAATGAAATTTTAAATGACATTCAACATTCAAGTATTTCATGCTAAAAAATACAGTACACAGGCTACAGTTTAAAGTTTAAATTGTCAGTACAGTAGTCGGTAGTCAGTACCGCTACATTTTTTATGTGATAGATTAAAAACCAAAATACACAAGAGATAATGTTTATGACTTTATGACAAATGGATAAAATATCTGTAATATTTTATATATCAAAGTTTACACTCTTCAAAATTGGAATTTCAAAAGGTGTTAATAAAAAAGTAGGTAGTTGTTTTCCGTTTTGTCTCGCCTCTTCTCATGTCTTATCTCTTATCTGTTATCTTGGATTATGGATTATGGGCGCTCGTAAAATATAAGTAAAAGACAAAGTGGTTCTTCTTTGTACAAATACAAATAATTTGTCTCTTGTCTTCTACGTCAGTGTTTGGTGTGTGGGTTAAACTTGGTTGGTGGATTTGAAATTGACAATTATACGTGTAAAAATGAAGAGGAGAGGAGGAAAACAGAACATGACACCTTTTTACTCTTTGACTTGATGCTTAATACTTGATAGTTGATTTTTGATTGTTGATGCTGAGAGTTACTGTTTGATTTTCTTATTCCTATTTATCTGCTGTTCCCGTTCCTTGTTGCTGTGTATTTTCTTACACTGTGCAGATTTTTTAGTATTGATATTGATATTGAGAGATTTATATCATCATCAAGTCATTCTGGTTCTGCTTCTGGTTCTTTTTACATTTTATTATGTTTTTACACTTTTTATAGTGTGAGAAAAATTGATTTTTTAATTTCATGTCGATTGTCAATTTTAATGGGGGTTCTGGGTTCTCCCGATCTACTCGAATCTCGAATCTCGATTTGCTCTTGAATATCAACTATCGACGCTCAGCTTTCCACTCTTTACTCTTTGCATTTGACAATGATCATCATTCCAACTTTTTTATGAATGAATGGTTGAATAATAAAATAAAATAATCAGTCTCGTTGTAAATTGTAAACAGAGGAGAGAGGATGATTATACGTATAATTTATAATATTGAAAGCTCAAGGCTCAAGGCATAGTTTTAGTAAGCAGTAAGTATAGTATAGTGAATGAATTTTTTTTACTAGACAATAGACAATACAAATATATGTACAAGTCACATGTGTTTGCTTGGATTTTGGTTTGATATTTTGCGCTGCTCCTTCTCATTTGACATTTGACATAAATGAATGTCACCAGTAACCAGCCATCAGGCACTTGTTTTGAGTTCTGAGTTCAGAATCCCATATAAAGTCAAAAGTCAAGAACATGAAAGGGAATTTTGAGATCACTCCTTGACTCTTGTCTCCTTTTTGCTACACAATACACAAGACACAATATGAAACAGAGGAGAGACGACTCCTCACTTGAAAACATGCTACTTAGCATAGAATTATAGGTGTAATCTGTCTCAAACAAACTTATCAACATCATATTACTCCATTCCATTCGTACTTCATAACATTATCATGAGGATGATAATAATGATAACGATCCAGCATCTAGAATCTAGAATCTAGTGTAATATGATATTGTCATGTAGAATGTCGAATATTACGTCAAGAATGGAGAGAGTGAAGAGTAAAGAGCATCTTTCTAATGTTTCTCAATAATTTTCTTCCTATTCCGAGAAAAAGGTGGGAGCAAAAAAGAAAAAAGTAGAAAAGTTCCACGTGGACAGACACAGACATTTGTACAAAACACAAAACACCACAAAACAAAACAGGAGCAGTAGGGTGGACTTTATTTAAAATCCTCTATTCAAAATTCAAAATTTCAAATCACGCCATTGATCATGATGATGATGATAATAATATTATTCATTTTTTTCCAAGTTGGCAAACATTTGTATCGAGTATGGAGTAACATAATTGTGATTATAAATATTCCGGATTCTTTGTCTAATCCATTTTTAGTAGTTTATGTTGAACATTAAATATTTAATAATTCTTTGAGACTTGAGACGTATAAAATAAATAGTAGACCGTAGGAAAACAAGTAGAACTAATATTTTATGTGTATAATTTAGAGCGTAGATATTTCATTGTACCTTTTGTAGCTTGCTGTTTGATTTTTGATTTAACCTTGTTCCATCATGTTTCATCATGTTCCATCTCGCATCTCACTCTTTAGTGTTCCCTGTTTCTTGCGGCTGTTTAATGGTTAATGTTCACTGTTCATGATGTTGCATGAGTCAATATGTATTTCAATGTAAATACCATGAAAATTACTGTATGACGACTGCTGACTACTGCATATTATTATGGAAAGTGTACACAGAGTTAAATATTTTAAAGTATGCGCCAAAGCATAATATACAATACTATATTATTTTACATGAGGTTTTTCTCAAACAGTCACATTCAAAATTTTGTATCGCTTTGTGCATTGTAGATTATACGAAAGGAGTTACCGGATTCCGGATTTGGTGATTTAAATAAATAAGAACACATAAAATACATGATCAATAAGCTTATGAATCATGCTAACTGATCACCTTTTCAGGTTTAAAACTTCAAGAAAAACCTCATTGAAAAAATTTAAAAAAAAAAAACAGTTAATTTTACATAATATTGAACAAAAAAAGGATAAAGATATAACGTAGTGGATATTCGATATTATGTATGGCACAAAGACACATCTTTCAGCTTAGTATGCTTTTGTTCATAAAATTCCTGCTCAGGTTTTTCAAAGTCTCAAGTCTCAAGATTTTTCTCACTTCATACTTCATTCAAAGATAAGGAGTTGAGATTTTTATTGCGTTAGTTATGTCTGATGTCGTATTGTCAGACCTTTTTTTTGTCTCAATCCATTCAAACCATTCTGATAACATTGGCTCATTGACACCCGACTGGATCTTGTGAGTATTGAATATCCATAGAATGTACACGTGCAGCTTGTATCACGTTCATGAATTTTCGATTTTGATTTTTTGTTCCCTCTCATAAAAATCACCTTCTGCTTATTAAATTTAATTTGTCACCTTCGTCTTGTGTTCTGAATTTTGAGTTTTGATCTTTAAGCGTTGAGCTTTGAGTCTTGAGTCTTGGGCATTAAATTTCTCCAGAATCTGAAATAACATGAGACCAGTCAGGAGTCTAGACTCTAGAGTCGAGAGTCGAGAGGCTGACGTAATGAGCTGATGGAATACTGTAAATGTAAAATATGTTCAATAATAAAATATCCAACTGGATACTGGATTTTACAGCTTTATGATGATTAAATCTAATAGGGAAAACAAAACTACTTACAGCATAAAATAGGAAATATCCCGTGTCCGTGTCGCATGTTTTTCTCAATTCTATTGAATATTCTATCTGGAACATTGATAACGGATCAGTTTGAAGTTTGATAGATGCATAAAGAATTAGCTTTTATTTACATCCCTCAAATCTTAAATTTAAATGTGTACGGTGTACGCACAAACACAGGATTTACAGATTGAACATTAAATCTAGGATTCTTGAGTATTGGATGTTGAGTAATGAAAATTGAGAAGGGAAGGGAATCACATGGTTGATGCAATGTGATTTTTACATGTTTTTTTTGTTTCGAACAAATACATAAATAGTTTTTAGTGTGTAGTTTGTCATTTACAATTTACAATGTACAGTAAATACATATTTAGTAAATGGTAAAAAACCTAGTTTTCATTCCTTTGTTTACGACGACTAACGTTTGCTATTGGAACATGGGGATGTTGATTTGTTGAATTGTTGAATTTTACGAGAGTAGTCTCCTCATTGAATATTCATTAAATTTTTTATATTTATTCCATACTCCATGTTCCATACGATATCAAGAATTTAGATCAATAATCCACACTCTAAAGTCTACAAATTATCTCCATTTTGTAAAATGTGCCTAGTACCTTGTAGATTGTACTGATATCTAATGTATTGCCCCCCGTAAACATTTATTCGTAATTCCACCACATTATAGATCATATCGATATCCTTATGGATATGGATGCCTATTGTCGATAGATTGCACATTGCACATGGAGAAGGGCGAATGAAGAAGCTTTGAAAATTTTAAAGCTTCAAAGCCTCAAGTGATCTGTGTTTTTATTTTCCTCCAGTTTACTCTTACTCTCTGCTCGAGCTGTTCAGTGTTTTGTTGTACAAGTTTTCTTCAGTTTAATTGTTAAGATCCTGCAAACTAATTTACACAAGAAGGAAATGTTATGTACAACTATAGATACTAGATTCGTTAAACATGATGTGTGTTCATTGTTCATCCTTCGTTCTAATTGGCACATTTTATGACGGGAGATGGATCAATCAATGTATCTGAGACTGAGGATTTAGGATTTTACCTTTAATCATGTAGCATGTAGCGTCAAGTATCAATTTCTTGATTACGTTGTGAATTAACCAAATTTTTGGGCTAGTGAAACACGAGAAGTTGATTCAATTGACAATTGATTGCTGATTGTGCATTGTAGATTCTAGATTGTAGATACTAGATACTTTGTGAGTTCCATGTTATAATATGAAGGGATAATATTTGATATGGAATGTGGAACATGAACCGTGGAAATGTCAACCAACAGCCACTCGTCATTCACGACTTGTTGCCTTCTCCCGTCCCTAAATTCACACACAATTTACGCTCCACACGCACTTTCTTTCTCTTTCTTTTGTTCTCACTGTATTATATTTACACATGAAAGGTCGTCCAGGATCCAGAATCCAAAATCTAGAATCTAGGGATCATGTAGAGAAAAATTTGTGTGTGTAGTGAACATTTCACGTTTCTTGTGCAATTTGAGATTTGAGCAATCCTTTTAAATTTCATTTTGAATTTTTTAGTTGACTACTCTTGTCAAAAAAATAATACGTGAATACGTAATATTATGAAATCATTTTACTATTCATTTCATGAATATTCCAAGTTGAGTCGAATAGAGTCAAGAGTCAAGAACCAAGTAGAGAAAATATATGGAAAATGGAGTAAGCACACGGACAATGGACAATGGAAAAGGGATCATATTTCTGTCCTCCATCTCAAATTTCATTCATTTCTTGTGGTTTGCTCAAACTTTACATAATTACATAATTCACGCATACATGTAGTCGACAGTAGACATTACGAGGAGGTACAAAGTACGGACAATGGGAATTGAGCATTGAGAATTGAGAGTGAGATTGACAAAGGACGGAGAACGGAGTCATCGTTCATCGTCAATTCGATAAAAATGGTCATAAAAAATAAAGTCAAGATGGAAAATGGAATATGGAATTGTATATGATGTATGACATATGTGTACAAAAGTATGGCAGAGCACATCGACATCGACATCTCACTTTACACTTTACCCATTACAAATAAATGTACAATACTAAAAACAATTATGTATTATGTACACAGCCTTTTCATCTCACCATTTACCATAAAATATAAAATATATTATGTATGTGGTTGATACTTGTTGCTTGAAGCTTGAGCATTGAATTACTACTAACTAAATAATATTATATCTGTATTTGTTACACGAACACAAGAATCTTGTATGTATTTTGTACTACAAATATCTGTTTTACTTATATAGAGCATATTATTTTTATGGGAATCTGAAGACTAGAGAAATAACCATTTCTTGGTTCTTGGTTCTTGGCTAACAATTAATAATACATGTGACTAGTAGATAGTAGATAGTGGTTAAAAACAGTCAAAGTACAACGTCTTCTTGTGTAATAAATGAATAATTTACAACATGGCAAATGACAAATGACAAATGAAAAATAAAACATGGAGATGGGACAATGCTTTTATATCTTGTACCTTGTGATTTTAATATAAATTACATGTGCAGCATTTTAAATATCGTATAATATGCTAGATTCTAGATTCAAGATATATTTTTATTTATGGTGTTGATTTTTGATTGGTTTATGTTTATATTCGTCCTCATGTGCTTAATGTACAACAAGTGTATAAATATTTTCATTACGCATACATACGTTGTCTACACACTACAAACAACTTGAGATTAATATATACTTGTCTACAGTCCGCACGTTTCCTATGACATTTACATTTATCGATCCCATAAAATAACGAGTCATTTACAATTATCATCAACCATCAACGATCAACTATCAGGACGTCTTATGGAATTACAGACAAATGATTGATGACTCAATACTCAATACTCACTTTCTCTCCAAGAACAAAAAATATAGATATTTAGAGTTAAGAATTGAGAGCAGTGAGTGATTTCTGATTTCTGATTAATTGTGTGAGATGAAAGATGGATATCAAAAGTCTATTTGTATTTGTATTTTATTATTTATTTTGCCCCTGTTGCTGCGTGTTTGTTCTATATCAAACTTGTGTGGCTTCTGTCTGTAGTCCATTTAAAATTTAAAATCTAAATAGTTCTGGTAAATTGTGCCTAGCCGATAGCACTTGATAATATAAAACATTTGTGCTCGTTTGTCTCGTCTGGTCTGGTAGCGCACAGCACGAATCTCCTTTCATTCAGAATTCAGAATCTACAATTCACATTGCATTAAAAAAATTGCAAATATTGCGCAAATAGGTTCTACCCAACATATGTATGTTTTGACGCTTGATGCATTCGTAGTTGTTAATTGGTAATGACTGATGACTGATGATTTTTCCACGACTATTTAGTATTTATCTTAATGGTACATGATTGCTGATTGTTGATTTTTCATCATGTATTATGTTTGATTTACAATTTAATAGACAAGGTAATAAAAGATAAAGCATGTCACTTTTACTATACAAATATCAACATTTGTTACGTACTATCAAAATTAAATCTCAAAAGCAAACTTTATTAATTCTAGATTCTGGATTCTGAATTCTAGATAATTAATATTGTAATTCCACTCTTCCGCCAATAATAATTTATCCAATATCTCGTTAATTTTAGTAATAACTCATTCTCGATTCTTGATTTTTGTTTCTTTTCTTAATTTGGTATTTTCCTAAGGGACCGGTTTGCCACAGCTCACAGCAGTTTGATGTTTGATTAATTTTAAAATGTAAAAAAGCTCCTTATTTAATAACCTTTAGTATTTAGCTTTTATATTCAGCCAAAGGCAGATGAGGTTTACATTTTACATGTCCCGTTGCCATTTTTCTTAGTTTTTTTTTGCATCTTTCAATCAAATTACAAATTATTTTGTGTATCGTTTATTGTGTATTGTGTACACATAATATTTTAGATCATATTGACCAATGAAATTGGCCAATATATAATTTTATTACAGTTCATTTCATTATTTCTCAGTTTGTGAGTTCTGTTCTCTTCTGTTGTTTTTTGTATTGAGAATTGAGTATTGAGAATGGGGAATGTAGAAGAATGTTCATGTTTATGAGGTAATTGGTCATTGGTCATGTTTATTGTTTGGAAATTGGAAAGAGTTCTTTGCAATCTCATTCCCATTTCCCATACTCAATACTCAATAGAATAAAAGTAAAGGGAATCAGTTTTATTTCCTCACGTCTGTGGAGCATGGTCTATTGTATTGAGTATTGTGTATAGAAAGGCAAACCAAACCGAACCAGACCAAGTCAAGTGAATGAAATGGAAAGTCATTAGACTCGGACTGCTACTGTTTTATTGGACAGAAATAAATGATGAGCAGAGTGATGTCTCGGACTAAAAGATTTACAAGGAGCAGTAAAAAAAACAATGTGTGTGGATAATCCCGTTCTAGATTCTAGAATCTAGATCTTTAGACTTTAGACCCATAGACCTATCTACGATCTACATTTGGGATTCGGGAAGGAGGGCCCGCGTCAAAGCCAAAGCCAGTGCTAGAGCTGCGGTCTCTACTCTTTTACTTTGTAGAGTGTACAATGCACAATGTATTATTCATTAGGAGGAGGAAGTACAGTAGGCAGTAGTACAGTATGTATTATGCATTTTTCTATCTATCCATTACGTTATCTATTTCTACTCTCTACATTGTATATGTGCGGAATGGAATGCTCAGGACACTAGACTCTAGACTATGTACTCAAGATGAGGAAGTTGGGAGTTGGGTCATCACAAAACTCCTGCTGACAAGTGTAACGAGTATAAATGAAAATCAAGGAATCCGTTTGATGGATATGCCTCAAATTCTCTATGCTCTATACTCTACACTCTATACTCTCAGCCCACAGCAAAATCCACAATCTACATTGTACATAATGCAAAAATCCCTGATTATTCCTCACCCCAGAAAAGCAACATGGATTGACTCTGTAAAAACAACCAAACTATCAACTATCAACTAGAAAAAGCAAACAAAAGGAGATAGTAAATTCTATATTCTATATTCTGCACTCTACACTCTAGAGGCTAGACTCTAGACTCTGGATTCTAGAATCTAGATTTTATGTTTTATGAACCAGGGAGAGAAAATTACAAACGGAAACAGGGAAACAGGAGAATAAAGTTTCCTTCATGTGTTCACATGTTTAAGTACATGGCACATAGTACATAATATCAGTACAGGCTCACAATCTTTCCATTATGGAAAGAATACGTGAATTCTCACAATGAGCGGATTTTGAGCATTTGATGGAAATGATGGAAAAATTCTCAATCATTTGGCTCAGACCGGCAATGCACAGGAAAAATCAAACAGTCTCTTTAGCTCTGTTATCACATCCTGAGTTCGAATCTCAATCGAATTGCTTGCACTAATTCATAATTTTTTGTAGTTTTGAAAGTTTTTGAAGTGTTTTTTACACAATTTTCATAACCATTTTACTTTAAAAATATGAAAAACGTAAAAAAATATTTCCAAAAAGGTTTCAAATTACAAAAAAATCATAAATTAATAATGAAATCTGTTGGCTTTTCTAGTGCACTTTCACATATATACGTGACTATTCTATTTGGTTATAGCGTTGTATTATAACAATGTTATTATAATTAACATTTTGACAATATTAGCTTCTGTATTTATGTTTTTGTATATTTTGGTTTCTTTGCTGAAAATGCAATACTTTATGCTTAAAGATTCAAGTAAATACTCAAAAAATTGTTTGTTCAATGTACATATTTAATATTATAATAATAATTATTATTATTATTTGATATTATTATTAGTTCCGTGTTTCGTACAAAATTTGAACAGGTGTAACTTGTGTCTCTGCTTCAAAAATATTAAAATAACTGTCATCCTAAAATTTTCGATTTCAAAAATTTTAATAATAAAAATTTGTCATACTTTCATATAGAACATATGTATGTGCATATATGAATTTTAACAAAGGAGATAACTGTTACATTGATAATTACAAAGGTTTAGAAACATAAAAAAGCAACTTTGAATCATACGTTAGTTAGTTAAGTACATGAACTAATGTATAAAAGTATTTTTATCATCATAACCAACTTGGTTTTTAAAAAATTTACTTTTTGACTATGCATGAAAGATGACATATTTTGAAAATCAAAAATAAAATATTCAATTTTTATAAAATTTCATAAAAATATTATCTACATGTTTGTTTTGTACCAAAGTGTCTAAGTAAAGTAGAAAGAGAAACTTTTAGCAAGGTTTATCATCTTTAAATTGAAGTTAATAAATGTACTATAATAAATCTGTGAATTTAAACATGATGAATCTTGTTAAAAGTTTCTGTTTCTACTTTACTTAAACATTTTGGTACAAAACAAACATGTAGATGATATTTTTATGAAAGTTTATAGAAATTGAATATTTTATTTTTGATTTTCAAAATATGTCATCAAATTTCATGCATAGTCAAAAAGTAAATTTTTTAAAAACCAAGTTGGTTATGATGATGAAAATACTTTCATACATTAGTTCATGTACTTAACTAACTAACGTACGCTTCAAAGTTGCTTCTTTATGTTTCTAAACCTTTGTAATTATCAACGTAACAGTTATCTCTTTTGTTAAAATACATATATGTACATACATATGTTCTATATGAAAGTATGACAAATTTTTGTTATTAAAATTTTTGAAATTGAAAATTTTATGATTGTAGTAATTTTAATATTTTTGAAACAAAGACAAAAGTTACAACTGATCAAATTTTGTACGAAACAGGGAACTAATAATAATATCAACTAATAATAATAATAATAATATAAAATAATAAATATGTGCATTGAACAAACAATTTTTGTGAGTAGCACCTGAATCTTTAGGCATACAGTATTGCATTTTCAACAAAAGACACCAAAATATATAAAAATAAAATACAGAAACTAATATTGTCAAAATGTTAATTATAATATTGTTATAATACAACGTTATAACAAAATAGTCAAGTATATGTGTGGAAGTGCACTAGAAAAGCCAACAGGCTTCATTATTAATTCATAATTTTTTTGTTTTGAAACCTTTTTGGAAATACTTTTTTACGTTTTTAATATTTTAAAGTAAAAGTTTTATGAAAATTGTGTAAAAACCACTTCAAAAATGTTCAAAATTACAAAAAATCGTGAAATAGTGCACGCAACCCGATCGAGATTCGAACTCAGGATGTTAGAATAGAGCTAAGGAGACCTTTCAGCTTTTCCTGTGCATTGCCAGTCTGAGCCAAATGATTGAGAATTTTTCCATCATTTCCATCCAATCTTCAAAATCCGCTCATTGTGAGACTTCACGTATTCTTTCCATAATGGAAAGATTGTAAGCCTGTACTGGTACAGACGTACAGGGAAGAAAATCCATTATTTCGTGGAATTTTTCCGTAGAATTCCAATTCCAATGTAGGATTTAATACCGAGGAATGAATCCAAAAACTCCATCTCGACGCTAGACACTCAACGCTCGAATCTCGAATCTCGAACAAGCCACAAGAGACAATGCTTTAAAAATCATTACTATTATTATTATTCGAGGGAGACTGTGAGCTTTGGTAAAACCGGAATTTAAAAACGGGGCTTTTCCGGTTCCCACTTTTCACTTTCCACTTTCCACTTTCTTTCATTCCTTCCACTACTGTATTATGCATTGTCTTCACTTAAAACAGCCCACCAGAACTTCTCTCCACCTCCTCTATTTATAATTTCATGCAGAATTTTTCCCAGTATTTTTGCTGGCTTCATTTCAGCTAGATTCTTGATCACTGATCATGCTGTGTTTTCAATGTTCACTTTTATAACATTGTATACAGTATACTTAAAACACAACACATGAAGTGGTCATCCAAATCTACAGTCTACAGGGGCTATTGATTTAAATTTCATTTGTACATACAACAGATATTTTTATTATAGACTGTAGACGTTAGAAAATTTAAAAGTGTAAGAAATACAAAGTACGGTTTGCAATGTGTAGAATGTAGAAGTACCAAAGTACATTATTATCTGATTATAATTTATTATATGAAATGTCCTTGAACCTGGATTTTGGATTCTGGTGATTGGATCGGATTTGAACTTGAATTGACTACTGATAATTCACTACAATCGATTGTTTAATGAGATTTTGACTTTTGACACAAAAATCAAGACATGTCTAAAATCCATAATTTTGTAAAGCTCATTCGTGGGTTTCATTGGCCGTTGGAAGGCAGACAGACAGAGGAAAATTGAAGCATCTGTTCAAGTTTACAGTCAGAATTTCCACGTTGATATGAATAAAACATCATTATTCCAGTTGCCAGTTGCGAGTTGCTAGTTGTTTGAAACTCCTGGAACTCCGCTCATCCACGGTCACAATTCCACTTCAGTCCACACCACACCACACTTCACGCACCGTCAAATTAAATAGAGCCATGAAGATTAATGGGCGACTAAATCATATCAGCGACCCCAGAAAATAGTATCGTAACAGGAACATTCATAATAATAACGAAGAGCAAACATAAGAAAAATTGTCCAAAAAGGAGTCACTTTGATTCTATACATTTTACAATATACATACAGGCTTTTGACATAATTACATAATATGTATGTACATTGCACATCTTTCACTTTCATTTTCTCCTTGTCCAAGATTAGATGCAAAGTTCAGGATTCAGGATTCAGCAAAGTCTCATCAAAATCTACTGCATGATTCTAAATTCTAGATTCTACTGCATTTATTCGCTTCATCTTTAACCGTTATCCTTTTCCAGGGCGAAGTCAACAAAAACTAATTGGATTAATTCCAGTTTGTCATGCTCAAATGAAGCAAAAGTCCTTTTACTTGTTCTTGCCTAGAATATGAAATTTGGAATTTAGAATTTAGAACATTCTAAATTCGCCCATTGCTCATAGTCAGTATAAATTTTAATACTTCACAATACTGCACAATTCTGTACTGTAGGCAATTATCCTCTTAAAGAAGAGGAAGAGGAGGAGATGACGAAGCGGAGGACATTTTATAAATTTCAATTAACTTGAGCATTATATTTTCGACTAGAGTCCAATCTCCAATTTAATGTCTTACGCCTCAACTTTAAACTCTCAACTCTCCACCAGCAAGTCTCAAGTCGCACAATTAAAGTTCAGAGTGCATTTTTTACCGTACAAGACGGAGTAAAATGCATTAAAAAGTTGATAGGAATAGAACAGGATTATAACAGAGAAAGAGGAGAGATGAGGAAAGTAAAATCAAGGGAGAGGAAAAATCGGATTCTTTGTTTAATGAATCGAATTAGAACAAGAAACTAAAAGTAGAACATCTAGATTCTACATTCTACATTCTGGATTCTAAATTCTAGATTCAAGATAACTTCAAAGGGTTTCATCATTCTACAGACTAAGGATTTCTTTCTTAGGTACTAACATTTCCGTCGATCCGTTTATAAGATTACTGAAAGCACTCTTTCCCAAAAAAGGTATTAATACTCTATTAATAATTTCATAACGCCAATAGCATGTACAATGTACATATGATACATGTGCAATGTACGTCCTACGTTGAACCTAATTTTAGTCGATCAATATAATAAGCCCTTGGTGAGCAAGATTAAGTTCCTGGAAGGACAAAAATGAAAAAAAAAATTGAA
Organism: Sminthurinus aureus; assembly: GCA_034698265.1. Taxonomy (NCBI): domain Eukaryota; kingdom Metazoa; phylum Arthropoda; class Collembola; order Symphypleona; family Katiannidae; genus Sminthurinus; species Sminthurinus aureus. The sequence continues at coordinate 2,923 of JAQGBH010001678.1, read as the reverse complement.
TGAAGCTTCAGGGAATTTCATGCTTTCATTAATTATCCAAAATAGAACCGAAAGCTTCCAGTCTGTGTAAACTTGTAAACTTGGGAGTGCAACTTCCGCCTTTTTCTATGTATATTTTGATGATGCGCTGACAGCTAGTTAAACGGCGTAATTTATCATGTCAATGATGTTAACAGTGAAATCTAAATCTGAATATGAATATTGGCTTTTATCTCTAAATTCCACATTCTATATACTTTTTACATGAGCCATTCGGCATTCAATATTCAGCCATTAGCTCAATCTGATACACATGATGATGAATAATTAATAACGGCGTATTAATTAGGTGACGGAACGGAGCTTCACAACGCAAATCCAATTCACATCATTTTAAATGAGAATTTACACACAAACATACGCGTATAAAATATCAAGATGTATAAAAATCAAAGGTATTATCAATATCAAGGTTAACATCCTCAATTGGTATATGCTTGTATATTATTATTTAGTACGAATCTCAAAGATTTAGTGGAATTTTGTGATTGCTGTACATTGTAAATTGTAAATTGTACACATTTATTTAGACTCGATGAATTTCGCAAGTCATCAAGGTTGTTCTCACAAAAAGCTGACTTGCATTCATCTACCGTCTATGGAGATGGAGATTGAGTTGGAAAAGCAACAGAAACAGAAATAGAAAACAGCAAGGTCATCACTTCTCATCTCATTAAGAATATCCCAGGAAGAGAAAAACAAATAGTGAAAGCTGTCTCGTTGCATTTCCATTTTCAACAGTCTACAGTAAATCTTCCTCATTATATAATTAGTTCATTTCAGCTGACATTACTCATTTCTCCGAACACTGATTTTGAACTCTGGATTTTGTGTACTATTTGAAAGTTTTCTATTTAAGTATTTAGATTTACATGATTTTGGATGTAAGGAATAAAAAATAATGCAGAAAAACATATTTATTTGAAAGACTAAATAGTTTTCTCGTGGTATCATTTTTTTCTCAAATTCAGTGACAGGTTTTAAATTTATATCAGTGTCTAGCGTCAAGGTTCAGGCGTCAAGGTTCAAGTGTCTGTATTGTTTTGCTAGGTGAAAAAATAAGAGCGAACAAAGAACAAGCTTTAAATTTGCCGGCTATAAATTTTGTCTAAACTTTGGTTATGGACAAGTTTTAAATAATCTATAAGCCCAGTTGCAAGTTATACCTAACTTTGTTTCCCTTTCCTTTTTAATATTGACTTCTCGCTCCCACTTACTCAAGGTAAGGAGAATGTGTGTGTGCTTTCCCTGGTCATTTCAATGTGCTTTATTTAATAGTAACATCCATGTACCTTGCTATTTTCTATTTTCTATCCTCTGGAGCAATCAAGCTTGTGCTGAAGTTTCACATTTTGAGAGTATTCTTCTACATTGTACATTGCCCAATGTATACAGAGGAAATTCAAACTGTATTTGTATTTATTTCAATTTGCTCTACTGTATATTCCGTAGGTACATCCAATCCAATCCATTCAACTTCTTGCATACAGAATACAGAATACAGATCTACCTTTCCTCTCTAATGAAAATACATGGGGAATAAAAATGCACATAACAACTCTGACTTTCTCTTTACCCTAGAACTACAACTACAACTAGAACTGGCACTGGCACTGGCACTGGAACTGGAAAAAGGGAAGCGTTCAAAGTTCAAACATTACACTTTACATGACAATGTACAATGTACGTGCATCGTATTGTATATTCATTCTTTTTTATGCTTTTAACAGCATTTGCAGTTCTTCCTGCATTTTGTGTTCTGTATTCTGGCAAAAACCATACATTTATACTGTCTACTTGTACACATAAGTAGACAACATACAACATTAAATGCACACTGTACACTTTATTCCATTCTATTCCATTCTTTTGACTACACTCTCAACTCTCAACATTTTACAGTTTTGGAGCTTTTTTGGAGCATCTCTCTGTATACATTTATATAGAGGATGCTCCCGAGATGCTTCACAAAAGAACCTTTTACGATGCTTTTTAGCCGAGAGTGTACCTATTCAAAGAACCACGTCAATTGCCTTGCCTTGCATATCTGCTTTATACTTTGTAATCTCCTCATTGTATTATATTGAATGGCAAATGGCATAGCATAATAAATATTATTATATTATTATATTAAGTACACTCTGTTTTTTACACAAGCTGCAGTCTAAACACGTGGGCAGAAATATAGGTAATAAGTAGGCTCCTTCCGTTTCCTCTCTCTCTCACTTTCTCTCTCTCTCTCTGTCTAGGTTGGTTTTTTACCTCCTTTTTGAAACTTGGAAACTTTTTAACCCTCCGACTCCAAACTCTACATAGACTCTAGATTCTAGAATCCACGCTTTGAATTTGGCTCGCTCACCCTTCTTGAATACTTTATAAATAATACAGCTCATTTTATTTTCTCCTTTGTAATTTTTAGTGCAAACTTTACATTGTACACAGTATTCAAGTTTAGAACTCTACTTTCTACTGCATACTTAACCTTGAAGATTCAACGTGTAAACGAAATACCTTGAGTGAACCCAAAGCCGAACCCAAACCAGCACCAGAACCAGAACCAAAACAAGCACACGTCTCATTTTCATTCTTCTAAGAAAACATCCTGCAGAATAACCAATGTGGGATCGGTTGTGAATACAACGAGTCAAGTCACTATAGTTTAACCAGAATATGCTGTACATTGTACATAGACTGTAGACGTAGTTGAATGTGTAATGTGTATGTTGTACGGTGTGTATTAAGGTATGCATACTCTAGAAACTCGCCAGACGTGAACTCGATCGTTTAGTGGGGGAGGAGTTTCTCATTGTATTTTACCCAAGGATAACTGCTTTTCACAAGCAGATAAACCATGCTAGACTCCTCCCCCGCTAAACGATCGAGT
>JAQGBH010001677.1:0-30167 GCA_034698265.1 Sminthurinus aureus | reverse complement strand
AAAAAAATTCCTTACCAGTTTTCTAAGAGGTCGAAAACCTTAGTTTTCTCCAATTTTTCGGTTTTCGACCTCTTAGAAAACTGGTAAGGAATTTTTTTGGAATTTTTTCCTTTGGCACGATTTGTTAGTGGACTAGGGCGACTTTGTCAGGATACTCAAAAGAATTTTACCTCCTCCGCTTTTCTCCCCACCCACATCATGCTCGATTTTTGAGTTTTCGTCCATTTAAAATACATGGTAAACTTTGGTGACCTTGAGCGACCTCTAAACCTAATTTTAATGAGCTGAAATTTTCAGAGGTTGTTCCTTACATCAAAAGGAACGATAAAACGGATTCGCACTCTGGATTTGGCCAAAAAAGTGAAAAGTGAAGAGGTCTACTCAACAGTCAACAGTCAAGACTCGAAACAGAACCAGACAGAGAAGAAAGAATATTTTGTACATGATCTTTTTCACTCGCAAAATGAGATCAAGATGAAAATGAAAATGTAAACCTACATGGAAAAAAACTCAAAGTGGTGTGTCTCGTGTTGTATTGTGTGATGTGATGTGATGAATACAATAGTGCAGTGTTTCCCCTTTCAACTGTGTAGACTGTAGACTGTAGACTGTGTACAGTAGATAGATTTCATCCTAATAAATACACAAATTCTTGTGCTTGCCCCATTCGCCACATTATGTGCCAGTGACTATCTGTATTGACTATATTTACGCCAACGTTTACCCCGTTTTTTATGTCCACGTTTATGGGCTCATTTATCTTTTGGTCGAGTCTCGAGTCTCGAGTGTCGAGTGTCAATGTGTGTTCTCTGGATCCACATTCTATTTCCACATATTGGTTCCTTCCTTTGAACCATAAAGTTACAAGAGGAATGACAAGGACAAAGACAAATGAAGGATGAATAATGATGACTGATGAACCGCTACATGAAAAAAGTAAAAGTACAAAGCACAAAACAAGTTTAAGTAACAAGCTGAATTCAAATCAACTGAGAAAATAAATTCCGACACTGTATTTGAAAAATATTATAATATTAGAATACTCCACCACATTATTCTGGATTGGATTGGATTGGATTTTAGATTCTAGATTCTAGATTCTAGATTTGGAGAATAAAAGTGGGAAGTGGGAGTTTCGGAACAAGATTGAAAAGAGAAAACTCATCTTCATCTTTACTTTATGTAACAAATCCCAATCCCAAATCTCATCCAAAATCAAATTCAAATTCAAGTCTCCAATCTAAAAGTGCTCCCTTATCTTTTACACAGATATTAGATATCTTTATCACAAGCCAAATGCAAAATATACACTCACAAAAAATACAAATTCATGGATCAAAAATCAAAAGGAATGAACAAGATTGACTCCCGATCTCTCCCGAGTTTCTACAGTTTTTGAGTTTTGAGTTTTGATGCTTGATGCTTCAAGTGTACACATAAATATATGCAAGAAATAAAGTGATTGAAGTCAATTCAACTGACAGTTTTACTTTCTACCAAAACTCAAAAGTACCCAAAAATAAAGGAACAAGGGAAATGAAGAATGAAAATACTTTATTTTGTTGAATCCAAAATCCAAAATCCAAAAAACAAAATCCAAAATCCACAGTCAAAAGTCAAAACTTGTAAAAGTAAAAATAATGGTATGGTATTTTATCGAGTCGAAAATAATGTAGAGAGTTGAGAGTACATACACAGAGTACGAGTACAGAGCAATGACTTTCTGACTTTGTGACTGACTGAGTGAGTGACAGCAAGTATTTTCTCTGTGTTGATAAGTGACATAAAAGAATTGTTGGAAAAAAGGCCAAGTCTCAAGTCTCTAGTATCTAAACTCGAGTCTCCAGTCTCACAGAAGAGAAGTAAAGAGAAAGGAGCAATAAAAAAGAGACAAGCTCCAGTTTAACTCTAGATTCTAGCTGCTAGATTCTAGATTCTGGATCTGGATAGAAGAAAGTTGAGCGTCAAGCGTGGGCATATCTGTACAAACACACAAACAGTGAAAGAGAAAGGAGGGAGAAAGTGTGTGTGTCTCTGTGTCTGTGTCTGTGGGTCTGTGTGTAAGTAGCGAAAGAGATTCAAATCGGAGTTCTTCTTTCCCATTCCAGTTCCAACTCTACACATTCTACATTCTACACGTTCTACATTTTCCACATTATTATATTGGTTTTCCAGTTTAGAGTCTAGAGTTTGGAGTTTAGAGTTTGGAGTTGGGTAAAAGAGCTTTGTAATCACACGATCAGAGCAAGTGGTAAAAGAAACTGGGAACTGGGTTGAATAGTCAACGTCAAAAGAACGTGCAGATAGAGAGAACGTGAGTGACTGAGTGTGTGTAAGAGTGATAGAATACAGAATACTAGAATACTAGAAGGAGAAGGAGAACGAGGGACAAATAAATAGATAGACAGAGCACAGAGCAGAATCGTGAAAAGAGTTTTTTCCCTACTTTTCTCTCGTGCTACCAGTTCCAATTCCAATACCACACCGTGCTAGGCGGTGCAAGGATTATCATGGACCATGAGGACCTCATTCAGGAACTACCAAGCATCGAACGGCTCTCTAATCAGGTGAAGAAAAATATTATTATTATTCCACTACTATCCACTATCCACTCTTTACTCAACATTAAATGTCCTTCTTCCTATTTTTTATTTGTGCTGTGCTCTCTTTAAAGATCTCACCTCATTTTAAATCCTCTTTAAAAAAACATATAAATATCAAAACAAGTTTAAAAAATATAAACAATAAACAGTCAACTACTATTATTTGACATTGTATTTTTCATCCAGTGTTTTTCCAAATTTTACTTTCAATTTTCCTATTAATTAATTAATTAAAAATTAAAATATTGCAGCCCTTTTTCGAGTTTTCTCTTTCTCCTTTGTTTCCTCGATTTCTATACATTTTTATTTCCTACTATCTACTTTCTATACAAAATAAAGTGTGAATAAATAAACAAATTAAAGAGAATGAAAGGGAAAGAGTTGGAGAAGGACAAAGACAAAGAGAAGAGTAGAGTTGATATCTCTGACTTTGCATATAGAACAGTTCTTTCCCAATTAATCTTGACTGGATTTTCTTGTCGTGCTCCACAGGAACGGTTGAAATTAGCTCATAAGCGTCGACTTCTCCAACTGAAAAAATTTCAACAGTATGAAAAAGACCTGGGATCCAAGAAGGGCAAACTACAAAATGAACAGAATAGAAGAGCCAACAGACATAAAAACTCGGAAAAGCAAAATAGAATACGCTTCCGTAACAGCATCATGCTTCTGGAGGCTGCTGGGCGATCCGATACTGACGAAGGTAAAACTATCTAACATCTAACATCTAATTAATGAGATCCTAATGTATAAAGTATAAACAAATGGTAAAACGTCCAAATTCCAAAAATATCTAGCTACAAACTTTCTACTGTGTAGGGTGTACTGGGTAATATCAACAACCGTTCAGTGGCTCGATGAGCAACAAATACAAAATGCAAAAGACAGACTTTTTTATACCAGGACATGGGAAATTGTAAAGTGTGCATACTTTTTTACACTACACTCTAAACACTGTACATTTTACATTGTAAATTTCACATCAACTTGAAACAAATTTGTTTCAATTGTACTATAATTGCAACAATTTCACATGTTTATTTTTTTATTCCTTCTCATCTGATTTGCTTTAAATCTTATTTGATATAATCTACTCTTTTCTGTTTTGCTTATTTTCTCAGTGCATTCGTGTTTTGTGTTTTCATAAAAACTAAATATTTTCAAGAATAAATTATCTACAAATTAACCAGTTGTTTCGGGAAAGTTTACATAATTGAGTTTATTTTTTCAGTCCACTTCAACTTGAATCCTTTCAACTTTTATCGAGTTGAAATCAAACTTTGAATTACTTTTCTTGTTTTCAACATTTTTAATTTCAAACTATTTCAATTTTCCGAATCCCAAATCCCAAAATATTCTGTTAGTAGATAGTTTGAGGATTCTAGAGTTAGTTAAAAGCTGGAGAAAGAGAGATAATTAGAATTTTTATTCGATTGTCGACAAGTTAAAAAGTATAAGAAAATGCAAAATACAGAGTACAAATAAAAAATAAAAATATAGACAACTAATTCTAATACTAATTTTCATACTCGATACTCGATCATCGTAGTTCGTAGTTCTTAGTGAATGGATAGTGATACCTGGACTTAGAAAAATGATTTATGATATTCTTGCATGAAACATTGTTAATGTGTTTTTTCTTAAGATACTTGAGACTTGAAACTTGAGAATTGAGAAGGCACAAGAAGAAAGAAAGAGCATGTGTTCTTGTTTTCTTTACTTTGTTACTTTTACCACTTTATTTTCTTGTTTTTCTCAGGTTCTCACTTTTCATAAATGACCATGTACGATGTAGGATTGTGCAGAGTAGTGATTGTGAAAAACATATAGATATGTACATTGTACATTGTGGATTGTGCCTTTAGGATTGCAAACATTATTTACGTACTTTCGCCCAGGCAAACCTTTTCCATTTCCCCCAAAACCCAAACATTTGTTGCTTTATCTCCAACACCTTCAAAAAAGCTGTGTACAATGTACAGTGCACAGGATGTGGATTTATTTTCCATTGTGTATTGTGTATTGTACATATTCAGAATTCAGCCACAACCACAGCCAAATAGAAAATACATGACACAAATTTTATGAACAATCAGAACTGCAAACAGCAAACAAAAGAAGGAAAAGAAAGAAAGAAGGAAAATACAAACAGGAGAGGAGATTCCTATTCTCCTCTTCCTTCCTCTCTCAACTGGAATAAGGAATCTAGAATCTGGAATTGTTCCTCCGTTTTCTTTTATTCTGTTTATTTTTTTTATTTACAATTGTCCTTGTATTTATCTACTGAGGAAACATGAAAAGGAAAAGGAAAAAACCAACACTCTCTCTGTGTATCTTCAGTCTTCAGTCTTCAGCTTTCATCCTCCGTCCTCCAGCCTTTCTTCATTCCAGATTCCAGATGTATCAATTTTCTTAGCTTGATACAGAAAGAATACACAATACAGAGGGGCGTGCAAAGTGCAAATACACAAAAAATATATATCTATAAATTAACACATTGTGTACACAATAAACAATAGACAAAACACAATCTCTATTTTTACTCCACTTATTAGTTCACAAACACAATACACAATACACTTGGATTTATATTTTATAGGATAAAAAAGAAAAATTACACTTTGTGCACTGTATCGAATTTCCGCTTGTTCTTAACAAATAAACTGCAGGTTGGAGATACTTGGAAATTTCCACCTCTCCGCGGTGCGACGGGATTTACGAAAATAAAATACCGTGTGAAAATTTACAAGGCATCTTGCACATGTACAATGTACCGTGTACTAATTCATAGGAAAAAAATTAACATGTTGTTCTTTTTGTGTATTTTACACGGTGTGTAGTTTGTAGTTTGTAGTTTCCGTTTCGGGTTTCTTCATTCCTCATCTTTCGCTACTTTCTGCCATCGACTTTACTATTAATTGCCCAAAGTTCCCCTGTTGATTTTGGTAGTTGGTTTTGCTCTTACGTTTGAGGAACTGAACATTGAACAGTGAAAGGAAGCTAAAATAAATGAGTGTGAGGAGTTTGCATTAATATAATGGGATTAAACTAGATGTTAAAATTAGTGATGTCTCATGTTTCACGCTTCATACTTTGTACTTTAGATCTATTGTAAATTATAAATTATGCTGGATAATATTTAAAAAAAAGTTTGAAATGTTTCTGATTTTTCCGCGTGTTCTCTGTAGTTCGGCGCCTCCTGGAAGCTGGTGTTAATCCTGATGTTTCAAATGAAGACGGCCTGACTGCACTTCACCAAGTGAGTTTATTTTGACTATCATTTATCATTTACCATTCATATAAGTTTTGCATGGGTAATGGCTAGTGGAATTAGTATATACTATATACTATATAGAGAGAGAAAGGAAAAAAGAATGTAATCTGAAATGCAAGATGCAAGCGGATTAAATATGTGTATGTGTGATTTTGTCATCACTTTCCTTTTCAAAGATTTTCTATTCTACTTTCCCAGGACGTACAGCATATATATTCGTATAGCATAGTTTGATTGAGCGTTGAGTACTGTGATAAAATCTCAATGTCCGTTGTCCGTTCGATGGAATTATGTATAGTGTGTGGTGTGTGGGTTCACTGCAAGCTGAAAAGGATAGGAAAATCAATTAATTTTCTATAGCATCAACAGTACAACAGTAGTGGGGTAAATTTGTGTTCTGAGTTCTGTGTCAAGTGCAAGAGGTTGATGGATTGGGGATAACACGAGAATCTAGAATCTAGAGTCTAGAATGCACAACGGATAACAATCGGACTTTTGGATGAATTTAGCATTTAGTATTGAGTGTTGAGCATTGAGCATTGAGCATGGAAAATGGAGAAAGTGAAAATGATGGATTATGTTCATGAATTATGAATAAATGAAGCAGCCTGTCATTTCCAGAGCACAAACTACAAAACTAGCCGTCCCTACACTACATATTCATACTTGACACTTAATACATGACATAAACTACATAACTACGACTATTTGTATAGTAGCATAGAAGCTTAGCACTGTTCGTTGTACACAAACTTTAGGAGTTATCGGTATCGGCTATATCTTTGTGACACTAGTTTTACAGATTTCACCTTCAAAGTCGTACTTAATTTGAATGTTGATGTTATGTTTTTATATCTACAAAACTATCTACAATGTTGTTTCTGGTTTTTGGCGCTTCCGGGATCCGAATTGGAATTAGAAATGTTTTGCCTACTGCCTACTGCCTACTCTTTAGTGAGCACTGTGCATTAGGTGGTGAAAAGTGAATAACGTGATAATTTACTGAATTGTGAGGTGGTAAAGAATGACCGACAATCACAAGTTTGACATTGCCAATGCAATGCAATCCAATGCAATTGAACATTGAAAGAAAGTGAAGAAAGTTATCGTAGATTGTAGATATAAGTTGAAGATATTTTGTACTCGTGTGGCTCATTATTCATTATTCATTAAGTAAAGAATTACTACCTATTACAAACTACAAACCAAGCGGAGCGGAGCTTGAGTGCACAGTGCATAATGACCGTTTTTCTTACCGACATCGATGTCAGGAATAAGTGCTTAGGTTAGTTTTCTCTTTTCTCTTACTTGGCGTCCAACGACCCCACCTCCAATTCATAATATCAAATATGCCTATAAACCAAAGTTTTGTTTATTATTTACTTATCAGTAGTAAAACAACACAAATTTAATGATATTGATTATAACATTATGCTCATAATGGTTTTATGGACGTTTCTATTTTCTACCTTAACATAATTAACAATGAATAAATACGATAATCCAGGATAAAATCCATCGGTCATCAGTGCAACAACAAACAGCAACACTTGCTGTTTGTAGTAGTCAGTAGTTTGTAGTGCCCAATAGTAAATAGTAGTATTACATAATTCACAAGAAATACAAAATACACAAGAAACGCACTTTCTTCAGTTGCTTTACTTGTCCTACTAGTAATAATACGCAAAACTATTAGTTAGTGTGGTTTCTATTCTCTATTCTCTTTACTATATCCTGCATTCTGCATTCTGCAGAGTTTATGGTTTATCATTCAATCAATGCAATTCAAATAATATAATATATAGAATGCCATTCTCAAAACCATATTCAAAATTATCACCAGCATATGTACATTGTGCAAGTATTTAGAATAGAATTCATGCCCATCACAAACTCTTTTACTATTCAGTTTTTATATGCTCATCAAGAAGAAAGAAGACAATTAACAAGGTAAATTACATAAAGCTTTTGATTTTGATTTTGATGACTATCGATTGTCAAATTATCTGTCTACATGTAATCCATTCCATATTCCATGCACCACATAATTGTACACTGTACAAATATCCTTTGGGTATTCCTGATATTCTGTTTGTGTCTTGTATTTTCCTTGTTTCAAATGTCTCGTTAGCACAAATGTCAGTAGTAAATAAATAATAATTTGTGTGGACGGAGAAGAGAGACATTTGTACTCCGTAGTGGATGTTACAAGTTGGAATTGTTTGTACTATGACAATTCTGGATTTTAGATTCTAGATTCTAGATTCTAGCGAATAAGCTGTTTTACGTTTCAAGTTGTAATTGCACAAGTTCCTCCGTGTTTAAAACTGGAACTTTGGATTGGAGTGCGAATTATTCAGTATTCAATATTCAGTACAAACTACAAAATACGAAATACGAAATGCAAGGTATTATGCTAATGATTTGTAAATTGTAAAATGTAAACTAGTAGTGGCTAAATCATCCGTCTGCCTTCCATCTTCAATACAAATTACGTATTATTTACATCATTTACAATTTGTATGAGTTGACTGGGGGAATTTTAATAAAATGAAACAGTTGCTCGGCCTATAACTAGTCGAGTTTTAGCTTCAACAGTCAACAGTCGACAGTATTAAATGGACATTGTTGATTGTACGTTGTACATAAAAGAATTCAAGATGTAAAAATGCTTGTAAAAATTTATGAATTGAATGAGTAAACTAGAAACATTGTGTGAGTGGATATGTAAAATCATGAGAACTTGTTCATTCCTCATTTACAGATATTTCTTGACTCTTAACTACTCCATTACTCAACTCAGCTCAACTCAACTCCCAACTGGGTTTATGTAGCCGTCTTATTACATCATGAATAAATATCATTCATGTATGTGTGGTAACCACTAGGCACTAAAGACATACACATTACATTGTACTCTCTGTACTCTGTACACTGTACAGTGTACATGTAGTTGTTGAAACAATTAAATTTTTTATTTAAATGTCTGGTTAATGTGTCCGTCTTTTATTGAAATTTCAAAGGAATGGCTTTACATTTATTTGTTATTTGTCTTACACAAATCTTGAATCGTCTTGAGTTTTGAGTTTTGAGTCTTGACAAGAAGACAAAGTAGAATTTACCGTATACTATCGAAGCTCTCATCTAGAATCTAGAATCTCGAGCAGATAAAAGATGAGAAGTTCTCATCTCAGAACTCAGAACAGAGCAAGAATTATAAATAATAAATACGTCATTTTTTATTATACAGGCTTACAAAGTGTGACTGTGAGAACTGTCTTGAATTTTCTTGGATACACGCATGTATAAATAATGCATAATATCGTACGGATGTATGATGTATTATTCTCTGCTTTACAGCACTAGCGTCAGTGCCAGAGTGAGTGTGAGTGTGAGTGGAAAACGGAAAAAAAGTAAAAAGGTCATTTACATGTGATTATCCTATCCTGTGCAGATCCTCCTCTCGTCTAACGTCTAATGTGTAATATTACATTGTTTGGAATCACAAGAATCTCTCACTCTATGATTATTGAGTAGTACCATAATATTATGTATTCTACAATTCAGAATCTAGATACATGAAATCTATCCACTTATTCATTATTACAGTTAACAAGGAGCAGTGAAAGGTTTCTGTTTTAGCAAGTTCTTCTTCTCTCTTTCTGTCTCTCGCCCTGTGTGTGTTTAAACTAACTTCTAACTTGCCTCTCATCTTCATCTAATCATCTCTTCCCTGTATTTTTCTACTTTTCTACTTTTATACGAATATTTCTTATCCCTCATCCCTCATTTTTCATCTCTCATCTTTTTTTCCTGATGATGGTAAAGAGTAGAGTATACAGATAATAGACCAACGATAGAGCTTTGCTGTGCTTTGTTGCTATGTAATTTTTTCTGGTACTTTACTTGACGCATTTGCAATTATTTGCATGGATTTTGACTCTTCTAATCAGATTGTCATGTTTTATAGTCAATAAACAATAAACTACATTTGTGTACACAGTAAACAGTACAAACTACAAACTACACAGAACACAGAACAGAGGAAAGAGTGATATAAAAGTAAAGTAAAGTACATCTCACATGATGTGATATTATATGAATGAGGGATGCGGGTTCATTTATTACCATCTCTGTCGTATCGCTGTATGGTTATTGCGTGTTTCAAAATACTGGTGACTGGTCATAAATGCTGTGCACAAAGTTGTTCAGAATGGAATGTGCACGATATAATATAGAGAGAATATGCACATGTGAAATATACAATATAATGATACAGCTGATTGCTGAATACTGAATACTACTTACATCTTACATGTAAACATACGTTTCAAGATACTTAATATCAGTAAGTCGTGTTTCATGTCATGTGATGAAAATTGAAAATGCCTATCATTTGAAATCTAAACAAATAGAGTTTGTATCATTCTCAGTGCTCGATTCTCAAATCTCAAAGATGAAGAGCACTTTAAAATTCAAAATGTGCAAACATATTTGATGCATTCATTCATTTCTCATAGTACGCAACTCTTATGTCAACATTCAATGCATTTCTTATTTTGCACTCCTCGCAACTCACTTTAGAACGTCTTCTTCTTACAGTCCTGAGCACATGGTACATGCAAATAACGGTAGACGGATATCTACTTTTATACTTATACTTTTTGTTTATTATGTTGTGCATTTTGAACGCGTGTGAAAATAGAGACAATTTAATTTAATTAAAATGTGTGTAACAAATGTAGATACACGTAATTTCTTACATATGCATGAGAACCATAGGAAATAGGCACAAAGTATCTTGCTGAATACAGTTAAGTCACCAAGTGCGACCAGCTTTCAGTATATTTGCTCCAAACCACATGCATCAAACATCAAAAATCAAACATACATGTTGACTTGTAAATTGTATCAAATTGAATTCGTGTAGTTGATAATATAACTTGGTAAATTGTAAATTGATTTATAAATCTGACGATTAGTACAGAAAAAACAAGCATTGATTGACCTCAAAAACAATGACTTTTGTAACACGGGAAATGGATAAGCGATAGGACTGTGTCAATCACCTACAAAACTTGGTACACAGTGTAGAGTATAGAGTGTAGAGGCAATAAATTTCTATGGGAAATCGTTCAATTTAATATCGCACTATACAATTTAAGTACTAAGTATTTGTTACATGTGTAGTGTACAACTTGGATGCAGAAAACATAAATATGTGCACTCGATAAATAATAATGCACGTTTGAATTTTATCCACACATAAGATACAAGATATAACGTTGCATATTGCCAAAACATATGTGTACATCAAGTTGGCCTAGAATATGCTCAGTGCTCAATGCTCATCAGTGATCATGGATCAGGGATTAGTGTTACGAGCTACGAGATGTTTACGATGAGCCTTTTTACACTGATCCAAATCTAAATGGGAAAAGGTACCGTGTACTGTATATTGTACGTTGTACGTTGGACATGTATGCATTATTACGGTAACGGTGAGCTGTCAATGTTATTGCTAATAGTAAAAATATAACCCTGTTCACTGTACAGTCACCGTTTCTTTGTGCTTGAGCTCTACTCTATTCTTATTTTATTCTACGGCGGATGCAGTCTATACTCAATGCTCAATGCTCAATACTCAATACTCAATACGCGTATGAATGCATATTGATATTTACACGGAGATTTTCTCTCAAAGAAAGTGGAAGAGTGAAAGAGTAAAGAGGGAGAAGAAGAGAAAGAGGAAGAATCCACCACCGTCTATCCGTACTGTGCTCAGCTGCTCTTAACTCTTAACGTTTCCGTACTTTTCTACTTTTCCAGTTTACCAGTTTTCTAGTTTTCTAGGACTGGGAGGAAACTAGTTGTAGAATTTATGAGATAGTTGAGTTTTTTTTCTTTCTTTACTTTCTCCCTTCTCCTTCTCCTTTCTTCATGGTCTTTAGTCTTTGGTTTGGTTCTGTTTGGTCTGGTCTGGTTTGGTTTGGTGTTTTCCAGGACGAATGCCAATTATGTAGATAACAGTGACTTTTTCCGCTGTACACTGTACAGTGTACACTGTACAATGTGCATGCCCTAATATATATATTATGTACATACGTACGTCAATTGGAAAGCAGGCCTAAATTCATTCATTCAAACACACGGACTCTAAACTCCAAACAAAATAGCATAATGTATTATCTAATATATAAAGTATAAAGTAGTGCGACGTGCACAAGTACTTTTTCTTATAGTTCACTCCACTTTCTATAGTTTCCGTACAGTAGATTCTATAGATTCTAGATTCTAGATTCTAGTCTCTAGCTTGTAGTTTGTAGTTTGTAGTGATGACAGAAAGGAGGAGGATCAGAAGTAGAGAATGGAGTGAAAGGAGTTACTGAGAGAGATTAGAATCCAAGTTGGCACAAATTTGGAAGATTACACAAATATCCATACTTGTACGTTTTGTATAGTTTAGCATAGTTGGTTTAAATGCGTACACACCAAAGTTCATATGCAATATATATGTATGCAGTACTTCATTTTGAATGTAAGTATATTATATAGATAGACGAATAGATGGGTTTGAAGGCTTGTTACAAGTTATAGATGCACAAACAAAAAACAAAAAACAAACCCAGCTCCACCAAGAACTAAACTCGACTCAACTCTGTTAGTTTTCCACACTCCTCACTTAATTTGTTTTCCTTCTTTTTTCAGCTAGATTCTAGATTCTAGAGATGTTGTATTTGTCTTTGCGGGAACGTTTCATTTGTTTCTCCCATTTTTAAGGGAGACAAACAAAAACGTGGTAGAAAAATAGGACAATATAATACATACAAAAGGCAATATTCCCAGTTTTTCCTTTTCTCCGTGTACAGATATTAGTCATTTAGCTCTTATTTGTATTTTTATTTCTATTCCTGTTTGTATGATTGAGCTTACGATCAGTGATAGTTTTTTATGGTAGGGAAAGTCATAAAAGTTGTTGCATGACTTTCCATTATGGACTCTTGGCTCTTCCCTCTTGATTTTTCGGTTATTGCATATTGAATGGAATTACGTCTAAAATTGCACATGATATAGTTTATAGTTGTATAATATTTGCTGACATGTGTGTAAATTGGCTGGCTATTAATAATATAATGATGCATCAAGGATCAAGAATCAAGGGTGAAGGAGAGCAGAAGAGGAGCAAAAATCTTGCATGTTCTTTGGATTTTGGGGCTGATTTTCTGATTTCCTCTTTCCTGTTCATGATGATGAATGACATGGAGTGATTTCTACTTTCTCCGAGATGCGCAATTCCCACTGTTTCTACCAACTAAATGCCAAAATATGTAAATCAAACGTGAATGATGGCAAGTTTATGGATATATGGTAAAATATCATGGACTATATAATATAATAAAAATCACGAGCAATTTGCTAGCCATAAATAGATTTCGTGTGAATTGCAAGAAAAGCTTCATGTGCAATAAATTTGGAAATCGGAATTCAGGTATATTTTATATTTGGTTGTTTTATACTGGTTTTGTATACATGTGGGCGTATCATTAGAGAAAAGGATGAGCATATGACTTGCTGTAAAGTTGTCAGTTGTCAGTAAGGGTTCTATCTTGTTATGTAATGTGAATCATACGTCATAATATTATAGAGGGAACGAAACTGGATGCATAAATATTAAATATTCTACTGGATCTGTGTACTGTGTACATGGCAGAACTCATCCAATGCTAATGCTAATGCACACTATATAAGAAAGTAGAAAACAAAATGGATGTCTTATTTCCTTTCTGTTTTTAGTTTTGTAAATCCAGTGCAAAATAAGAGAAGAGAAAAGGTATAATAATTGGTCAGTTTGCACACTGTACACTGTACATTTTCAGTGGATTCATAAAGAATAAAGACGCAAATAATTGCAAAGATGAGATATTGAAAGAGGAAAATAGAAAAAGGAAAAACATGTATGACATGAGTTTATTCCTATTTCGTTGAGATTTGAGACTTGAGACGCAGGTACCTAATCAGACCAGACCAAACCAAACCAAACCAAATATTACATGTATAAAGCATAGAGGATAGTTTATACTCCATGTTGTATATTGTACATAATAAATATGAAATTTCCATTAAGGATTTGAATGTGCTTCAGTTTCCTGTTCACATCTGGAGGCTATAATTTTATTCACTAAAACTGTCTCACGAGACGCAAGAGACTACAGCGCTTCTACCATTTCCTTTTTCCTTTTTGCTGTTTTCTGTTTGCTGTTTGCGGGGATGGGATTTGAGTTGTGGTTAAATGAGATTTTCACAGCACTTCTAATGGTTTCGAGTTTGGAGTTTGGAGCTTAGACATTTGTCACGTGTATCTGTGTTTAAGTGTAGCGTGTACTGTACAGTACAAAGTACAAGTAGCTGTAGTAGCTGTGGTTTCATTCCGGATTCTGGTTCTCTTCGTATAGACAGACATTTATGTGGTTTTGAAGAAGAATGGTATAATCACTTTAAGTATGATGGAAAATTACACTGTAGATTAAACATATGTACTGCATTCAGATGTGTAGTACACAGTATTTTATATTTTGTATTCTATATCCATCAAACATCAAACATTAGTCAATGTAGTATGCAAATGTTGCCAATACATCACGAATCATGAATCAAGAGGAAATCATGTAGAATTTGCAAAGGATAAACAAGTGAATTCAATTTTTCAGTCCATTTTCGAATTTAGGGAAACATGAAAATAAAAAAAGTTCATACAGCACATAGAACGCAGTAGTGGTATAAATGATGACTGCATATTTTTTAGAGCATCATTATCAAAATTCAGAAATCATCTTTGATCTTGAATCTTGAATCTTGAATCTCTTGTAGAATTCTATTAAAAAAGGCTAGAGGATATGCAAAATTCAAATTGTGATGAATAATATGAATCGGATTGGGCTGAAGAATTTCAATTTTCAATTTTCAATTATTTTGTTTTGTTTTTTCAACAGTGCTGCATTGATGATAACGAAGAAATGATGAAGCTGCTACTTGACTTTGGAGCCAATGTCAATGCGGAAGGTAACGAATCTATCTACAATCTATATAGAATCAAAATAATCAATTTTTTTCCAATATAAAGTTTGTCCCAGCAATCTCATTCAACATTGATGAAATTTTTTGCTTCTGATTTCTTACACACAGCACACAGCTGAAATCTGAATGATGCTTACAATTTGTATATAAATAAAAGAATTTTTGATTATTCTTTATTCTCCTTTTCGTTTGATTTTAGATTCAGAAAAATGGACTCCATTACATGCAGCTTCAACCTGTGGCCACTTAAGACTTGTCAAGCACCTTATTAACAGGTTAGTAAATTTATACAAGGTTTTTAATTTAAAAGAGCATATTGGGCTTGACGGAGACTATAAATACGTGCGACTACTGCTCAATGCCCAATGCTCAAAACCGCATGGTTGTAGATTATAGCTAGAAACTCAAAACTAAAATAAAACTGTGCCACAGCATTACTGATACGACATAGGACTGACTGGGATAAAGAAAGTATGACAAGTGCCTCAAGGAACATTGAAAATTAGAAAACTAATCAATAATCAATGCTAATTGTATTATTTAGCAATCAATGAATTAATGAATCAATGCGTCATCAAGCAACCACCAAAAACCATGCGTGTATGATTGCATTAGATACTTCTGTCTGTGCGCTGTGCACACTAAACATCGCACTATTTATTTTCTTTATATTTCAACCTTGCACAAATAAAAGTATCTTCAAGACTCAAGACTCGAGACTCAATAGACGCTTGAGATTAAATAAACGGAGAACTCGAATCAATATCGGTTTGGAGTTTAGATTGTAGACTAATCCGGTTTTTTCTGCGCTCTATAAAGTTTGATAAAAGATAAAGAAACTGATGATTGCTGATGGCATAGATTTAGATTTGTTTTTTGTTTTTTCTCTTAGTAATCCCTTTTTGGATTCTGCATTTTACACTTTCCGTAAATTTCAAATTTTATATCTGTAGACAGGAGACAGAAAAACATACAACATACAAAATGCAACATGTATATAGTATGTAGTATGGGATAAATAAATAGGAGCGTCATAAGTCAAAAGTCGAAAGTCAACAGCAAAGATCCGCGGGCAATTTTTTGAGCTAAAAATAGGATACAAGTCACCATATGCCATATGTAACTAGAATTTTATTTAATTATTGAATGTAATTTGTTTAAACAGGGGAGCCAATTTATTAGCAGTGAATGCCGAAGGGAATATGCCCTACGATAGTGAGTCGACTTGTAATCTCATCACTTTTATCCAGTATTCTATTTATATCAAAACCTGTAATCTGTAATGTGTAATATAATGTAAAATGGGAATGATAATTATGTATGTATGATTTTGTTCAAATTTTACAGTCTGTGATGAAGAAGCAACACTTGATTATATAGAGTCTGAAATGGCAAAGGTAAGTCATATTCATACGATATTCATTTTGAAAATATATTAGGAGTATGAGAAACCAAAAAAATAATAATGTGGGGATTTGGTTTATCAAAAGTTTATTTGTTTTCACATCTAAAATCCATATAATCAACACGGATTTTAAAGTCGAAAAAATGCTTATTTATTTAATTAATTAAATTTAATTTCAGAGAGGAGTAACTCAAGAATTAATTGAAGAGATTCGAGCTTTACCAGAAACCCAAATGCTTCAAGATATGCATCTCCTCCATAGTCAGGGAGGCGATCTTGAATTTAGAGATGCAGACGGCGCTACTCCGGTACGTACACTTATCTCTTATCTCAAATCTCCATGCTCTACATTCTACATTTTTTATTGTCTACTATTTATTATGTATAGTCTACAGTGATTAGCGTTCCTCCTTCTGCATTCAATATATTATGTGGATACTTCGAGTTAAACTAATCTCTAATCTCTAAAATCTGAAATATAACGAGCCACTTGCATTCTAGAATCTAGAATCTAAAAGTTGTAGGTTCTAGTTTATTCATATTCATGTATTTGAATGAGGTAAAACACGGAGGATAACTGCCTATCGATTTTACATTTTACCCCCTTTTGAGAAAGTCTCTCAATTCTCAATTCTCAATTGAAAATCCCATGTTTAGTACATACAAAACTGGAGACTGGAGTCTAGAGTCTAGAGAAAGGGGAGAAAGGGGAAAAGTGAAAAGAGAAAGTGCGAGGAAAGGAGGGCAAAAGGAAGAGCAGAGGACAGAGGACACATATATCATTCGTACAAGTGTTCATCCACAATCCACAATACTTGCCTGCTTCCGTTCTCCGTAGCCAGTAGTCCTTACTCTGTACTCTGTATTCAGAGGGTGACCAAGACACATTAGTCGTTAGTCAGAGAACAGTTCCTCTGTTCATCTTCCGCTCTTTTGAAAACGAGGAACCAGGATAGGTTTATTACAGGCAATACATATAAAAACACATAATATATTATGTGTGTTATGCAGAAACTTTTTTCTTTCCAGTTCCTCCTTTTACTTGCACGTTTGTATGTGTATGTTTACGTGCCTCACAAAATTTACAAGATAATCTATGCTCTATACCTACGCCAATTTTATAACTATTTGTACGTAAAATACACATGTATACAAAATACAGAATGAGAATATAGAATGTAGACTGTAGACTGTACTTTTTCATATGTCTCGAGTCGGAAATTCTGGAAAAAGTTTCTGCTCCAATTAGCCAATGCTTTTTAGACCATCAAGTATGAGCAAAAAGTAGTAAAGTCTGCAGAGTATAAAGTGTAGGGACGTCGCCGGTTTCTTTCTCCCTACTTTCTTCTGTAGTCACAAGTCAGAAGCCATTCTAAATTCTAAAAGAAAAAGTGTCTACGAGTCCATACTGCACAAAGAATACAGAAAAACATGCTATATTATAATATATTATAGGTGCATAATAAAAAGAAGGGACATAAATCCATTTCAAAATTTTCATTTGTTGACAGAATAAATTGAGAATCACTGTAAAGAAGAAGAATAAATATTAGACACTGACTAGTAGTCAGTTGAGGAAAGAAAATGAATAATCTCTGTAATCTTCAACTTAAAAACCACCCATGAGATAACTTTTCATCTCCTCAAATGCTCAGAGGAGAAGAAGAGAATAATAATTCCTAATGCATTCACAATTCAAGGAATAAAAAGCATTTTTCCTTGTGTTGAACACTTGGTATTTTTTGCATGGTGCAAGTGTTGAGACGTAAATAAAACCCAGCACTTATCCAAATATACATATAAAATAGAAACACTTATCGCCAGAGCTCAGATTTGGGACTTGAGATTGGATTCACTTGTTGACTTTTTCTACAGTTTTTTCTCCTTTTTTTGTGCTACACAAAAGCTCCAAGTCTTCTCAATTCTCCATGACTTAATCTTTACAAGTTTTGAATCATGAATCTTGAATATAAATAGTTTTCCCATTTTCCATTTATCCCTCCCTTTCATTTCAAACATCATTGGGCATTTTGGATTAGGCGTGTTAGGTTGGAAATTGAGTATAGAGTGTAAAACAAGATTTTCATTTTCCATTTTCCATGCATGATTAATTATTATCAGATAATATATTATTATTATTATTATTATGATAGATGAAAAATAGGGATCAAACAAAATATTATGTGATTCATTGTCAGTTATCAGTTATAAGGGACGGAATTGTAAATTCAACTGGTGAAAAAAATTAAAAGGTCAAGGGTCAAGGAAAAAGCTTTCTTTAACCTGTTTTTGTGGCTATTCCTCATGTTTCTTTCATATTTTATATTTTATAGCTACACATAGCAGCTGCAAACGGATACCTTTCGGTGGTCGAGTTTCTACTGGAAAACCACGTATCGACTGAGGTTGTGGACAAAGACTTGTGGCAACCCATCCACGCCGCAGCTACTTGGGGCGGTGTAAGCTCTTTTATAAATGATTTACATTACACTTTCTTGAAGAAAATCAAGACAAAAATCCTTGCTAATGGTTTTTCGTTTACTTTATACTTTTTTATTGTCTTGAAATTGTAGATTGACGTCCTGGAAACTCTAGTTCAAAACGGTGCGGATTTAAATGCACGAACCAAGAACAACGAAACTCCATATGGTAAATTTCCATTCACTACTTTTACATATATTATGTATTTATTTTTTGTACCGACAGTTTTGAAAGAAAACCTAGGGTTCAATATTTAATATTACTGTACAGTATACACTGTGCACTATCCATCATGTACAATGTACAAGCTTGTTTTTTTACACATCCTATAAAAACACGAATAACGACGATTTTGATGAATTGAATGATCTATAAAGCTTCACATTCAATATTAAATCCTGACAATGGATAAAGAACAAAGTAAAGAAATGATGCTGTCGTAGATTTTCAACTGTTTTCAATTGTTCCAGTTTCTCCTTGTTGTTACACCCTTATTTCTCCTTACAGATTTTATCCTGACTTTTTTTATTCAACTCACTTTACAATTTTTTCATATAATACACCATGCAGTATCTTATTATGATTGATTGTATCCCACAATTCTACATTTGCACACACCCACAGCTAATAAACACGCCAATATAAATATCATACATACAACATACAGCATCTCCTCTCATTAAGTTTGTGTGCAGTTGACATGAGACATGAGTGGAGATGAATCTGGGGAAGAAATGACAATGACATGTCATAAAAATATAAACCGTTGATTGAGCTAAGATTTCAGAGAGCTTTTAATTTTCAATGCTAAACCGCGTTTAAACATTGTGTCACGTATCATGAGTCATGAATCATATTGAAGTAAACCTGATTTTTTATCTGCCTGTCCAATGTCTACATTTTGTATTCTGTTTGATTGCAGCGATATGTGAGGACCCTGAAATAAAAGAGAGGATAATTCAACTCCGGTCGGAGCAAGAGACAAAGGTATTATTAATCTCTAATTCTGATTCATTTTATCTACAGTATCGAGTATTTTTCATTCATTATTCATTCTGCGTACAGCGCACAGCGTTTTGATTCTGCATTCTATGCAGATACTAGATTCTAGATGGTTGGTTGTTGACAATTGACAACTGACAACAAAAATTTGCAATACCAGAGAATAAAAAATCTATTTTTTTTGCTATCTTGTATTTTGTATTTTTTTAAAAGCAGGCTCAAGATGCGGCACGTCGTAAAATTCGTAGGTCACAGTCATCCAATTCCAGAACTCAAAGTATTAGAAGAACTTCACACAGAGACAAAGGCTTGACTTCGAAGAAGGATGCAGCTGAAGAAGCTCAGATGCTCAAAGCATTTACGGTACCAATTTTTAATCCTGTTTTTCCTATCACAAATCACAAATGAATAACTCTTGTTTCTTTAATCTTTATCAGTTAAATTTTACATTAAAAATATCCTCACGTCCATTCCGGTTTTATTTTTGCTCTTCCTTTTGTTTTATTGCCCTCACTGTTGATTGTTGATTTATTGCAATGCCAATGTCAATGCCAAAGCCAATACAAATACAAATGGCGGTGACAAAAACAAAACGGATGAATGACTAAATAATAATGATTATGATAATTTTTTTGATACAAGGCACAATTTGAAACAATCTTTTTGTATTTTGTATGTAAAGCAGTACAGTACAGTACAGTAGTAGCGCATTAGCAGCTAGAAGCTCGTTTTATTTGTAATCTGCGTTAAGTAGGATTACGGATTTATCTACTTGTGTCAAATGTAAAATGTAAATGAACTTACACGATGCTCCGCTACACTCTACACTAAATCTTACGCCAGATTATCGATTTAATTTTTCTTGATCTGTATGTTTTCATTTTTTTGCTCTTTTTCACAATGCCTTTGTGACGTGTATCATGTATCGTTCATGACTGTAAGTATCTACGTATGCATAGAAAATTCAGAGCACCATCGCAAATCCTTAATCATTAATCATGATAAGAGGATTGGAGAAGGAGAAACACCACTTTTTTTAATTGAATATTCAATAGAGAACAGAAAACACTATAAAATGTAATACAAAAAAGATGACTTGAAAGACAAAAATGTTTGTTACATTTTCTCAAAACCTTCTTTGAACCCAACTTCAAAGTAGATAAAACAAACAACATTTTTTTAATGTGCAAAGTTACTGCATAAAAATGCAGTAATTATTCTACATTTTTTGCTCTACATGTACTAACTGTGGAGTAATGGTAAAAAAGCAAAAAGGAAAAACCGAGGATGTGAATTTCTATGTAAATATAGTAAATATGTTATGGTTATTGAGTTGCCCCCATATAACGAATAACGACTAAAATTATTATTACAGCAGGAAAATAATCCATCGCCCACCATTGAGATTGGGTATGGACAACAACAAGCACCCCAAAATTTGACTGGAAATAATGGTATTCATAATAATGAAGTACATAGTTCTGAATGTGAAGAGGATATGGATGAAGTACGACGATCAATGCCTCCCTCAATTTTCCTTGGCAAAGATTCCATCAGCCATGTCAAAGTTGAACCTTATGAAATGGACCGACTTCGTGACTTGGCTAACCTCAGCAATGGAAACAATATTAACGGGAACAAGAGCAATATCATATATAATAATAATAAACTTCACTCCAAATTTCATAACCCCATCGCAATTATGGATAACAATGAAAATTTACCAAAACATGAAAACAACATTCCCACGCCTGTAGAAACCAATTCAAACCTTCAGATGAAGGGTAAGCCTCAAACACTAATTCACACATACATATTAAAAATTGACATGCATTTTTTCATTTCATATTTCATTATACATTATACATGAAAAAATACATTTTAAAAATACAAATTTTAAATTATCAACATTTTTGATCAATGGTAAAATCTAGAATCTAGATCACCAAAACTAGAAATAGAACATAGAAAATAGACAATGAAAGAAATTTTTATTTATACATGAAACTAATTTTACGTTTTCCTGATGCACAATGAGTTTTAAATTAATTATGATGGAGTGTCTCCTCGTATCTTTTCTCCCGAGTGTTTCAAGTGTTTGTGCTTTTGTATCCATGTGAAAGGTTGTTTTCCCTGCTGATAGAATAATTTTAACGGAGTATGTGAATGCATATAGAAGTAACAGTAATTTGCATATTAACGTGATAGTATACAATATTACAAAAACTTACATAATATTAAAATTGCTGCCCATATAAATGTACACATTGATATCTAGTATAACATCCAAGTCCCTTCAAGCTCCGAGAAAACCCCCTTAGAAAATAGCTTATAGAAAAACCAGAGTCAAAATTTCAGTTATATAACATAGCTCAAATAATGTTTAGGACACTTAAAATTTTAGAATTAATAGAATGTCAACCTGCTTTGCAATTTGCACGATAAACGTGTACTTTTGATGTGTACTAGAAAAACCTTTGCTTCCATAATTAATATGCGTTTTGCCTCTAATAATAATACAGTTATTATTCTGGAGCCGAGTGCATTTCAATGTTTCTATTGTTTATTGTTTTGCAATTTTGTGTTGTTTTGTTTTGTTACATTTTTGTTTTTGTTTTTTTGTTTTTGGCTGTTCCCCTTTCCCCATGTCTTGTGCATGTGTGTGTGTGTCTGTGTATGTGAAATGAAACAAAAAAGGATCAAAAGGTTTGCCATTTCAAGGAAGTACTGATAGTGTTAATGGTAGTAGCACTATGGAAATCCATGTTTCAGTCACCATCAATGCGACGAGTCCCACAGGAACCATGAACGGTTCCAACGGCTTACATTCAGGAAGTGGGACCATGATCAGTTCCAGTCCGTCCATCCCTATGATTCTCAATTACCCACATTCGCACACCCCTGCCGGAACACTTTCAGATCTGAAAAAACAACGATCTCTACAGTATCTGAACAGGAACCATGCCCTATCCCTCAATGGTATACAATACATATATAGAATACTATCTGTTTTGCATTATGAAATAAAACTAACACCGGTAACGGTGAACACTAAACAATTCTATATTCTACACTCTACTCTTACACTCTCTCTCTCTTTACTTGGACTAATAAATACTTTTTGCGGCTGTAATTTCCCTCACACGATTAAAACTCACCCTCAAAATCAAAAGACTTTTTACATAATTTAGACCATACTTATTTTGAACCTAATCTTGAAATGGTTCCACATATCATGTACTTGGTATTTGACGGGGATATTATTAATTATTTTCTGTCTATGTGTAATGTGTAATATATCTATTTGCACGCTAAAATTGACATTGTGTTGCTTTCTCTCCGTTGTACATACATACGTCAAGTGTGATGTAGAAATAGATGTTTTAGCTTTTTGCTTTTGGTGGGCACTAATAAATATTTCCGTAATTTTAAATACATGTTGTAATTAATGTTTCTTGTGTACAATTCAAAATTCTACCTCAATAATCGTAAGAACAAAGAAAGCATGAAAAACAGTAGATTAAATAAAAGATTACGTATGAAATAGTTACGTGAACTAAAAGTGTAGCCAAATTTAATCTCGTAGGTCTTTTAAGGAGTTTTAGTCCTCCCATGTAATTGAGACATGACTAAATTGTGTGTACTAATTTATTACACAATGTAACGTAGTGATTTAGTAGTTAGTCTAACAAGATATTCACAAGTGTTGGTAGTTCTCGTAGTTCGTAGTTTGTAGGTAAACATTTTTATGCATTGTAGACTTAATCTTCTCTTCTCATGTAGTACGTAGCATTTACATTGTACTCTATACTATTTATAGATGTCATGATTACTAATTAAGTTTTATATTCTAACAAAGTAGTTTGTAGTTTTTCATTAATAAATAAATTTTAACTATCTTTAATATTTTGTGTTTATAAACTTTTTATTTACTCACAAATGACAAATGACAAAGTATACCTTCACCCTTCACCATAAAAAACATGAGTCAAATAATGTATGTATTTGTTCATATCCACAGGACTGACGGAAAAATATGAAGCGCCTCTTCCACCTCCATCTCCCAGTATGTCATTAAGACGATATGCGGGTGATTCTAGTGATGTAGTCGGGGATTACAGTGATGCTGGGAAAAAATGCTGTTGTATTACTTAATGACGCTATCATGCTAATTACTACTACTAATAATAATAATTATAATTATAAATCATAACTATATAATTGTATAAAAAAATATAAATACATATTGTACATGGATAATATAATTTTATAAAACAAAATATAAATATATAGGCGATAAAAAATCTTCCTCCAGTCATAGCCGCTAAATATGTAACATATGTGTAGTAGGAAAACTGGAGAAATCCTATAATCTATTTATATTATCGTCGTAATATATTATACAAACAAAAGTATTCCATTGAAACCTGCAATATGTTTGTAATGAAACCCCCTTTTCTCCGTGTTTGATTTTGGACGAAGGACAAAAAAATAATACACAAGTATTATTTCACAATTTAGACGTATCTTTTTATTCGATACAGGATATAGAATATAGAGGTAAACACAATCGCTATTTTAAGTTGTTTTCAACCCGTTACCGTTTAGGTATTATTTTATGAACTATGGATTTTGGACACATTTTTGTTAAATGCGCATTCTTATTCTTTTTTGTGAAATAAAATATCGTAAATTTTGATACGTCGGTATTTGAGCTGTATTTAGATTTTAGAATTTACTCTGTATACAGTCAATAGTGTGTAGTGTGTCCTATATATGCACAACTACGAAAAATGTGCAATGTACAAGTTGACACATTTAAATAGGTTTTCAGATTAATTTTAATTTGTGTAGTATCAATATCGACATTTTATGCAGTCTGCATTATGTACGAAATTTTAACAGTTATAACAGTATAAAGGTCAATGTTGAATTGCCAGCTTTATGAGAATTCTAGAAAATAATAAGAAAACACAAATATATTTTATATTTTATATGTACTCACGATTATCCCATGCCCATAGCAGAAGGTAACAAGTACATAACATTAAAATATAAAACATGAAAGTATACAAGTATAATAAAAGGAAAAGAGCACATCCGTATGATACTTTTATAAATAAGTTTCAAAATTTTTTAATCCGGTGCCAAATTAGTTGACGGAATAAGAATAAGAATCACGTACACTTTTCCCTTTAGTATGTCGCTTGACTTTTGAAAGTAGAATAAAATTCACTATATTATGTAATTTGTGAAAAGTAAAAAGTGAAAGTTTGAGAGTTTCAGCTTTCACCGAGAAAAGAAAAGTCCTTACAGACGTTTGCTGTAGTACAGTACTGAAAATCATGTATTTATAAATCTACGTTGAAAGTTTATAGTAGTGAGAATGCACTTGTGCCAATATTTTTTCAAGATTAAGTCTCTTGATTCTAAATATCTGCAAACTCCTCTCAACAGTAAAAAAATTTTACTCTCAAGTTAGTATCGAGTTATTTTTCAAAAATAAAAAACAAGTGTCAAGTGCAACAGTTTAAACTACGATGATCCATTTACTCTATTTGCAATTTGCATCCTAGTGACTCTGACTCTATCCATGTTTTGTGTTCAGTATTACATCGTATGAAATGTGTAAAAAATTAATATCTACTTTGTTACTTATACTGTACAGATCAGTTTACGAGTTACTAGTTACAAGCTCTATAAATATGTGTACTTTTGATACAATATGCAAGTATACAAAAGGGGAAAATTTTAATGTACAACAGGCAACAAGAAAAGTCGCATTACAAAAAAACTAAGAAAACAGTATTTTCATTGTTAAAGCACAATGAATTACCTAATCGCTAATCATTGAGCGAAATAAGAAATAGATATTTAAAACTAAAAATACTAGAATCAGTGTTTATATACATTTATGCAGATTGCAGATGAAATACTCTATCATGTATGTAATTCAACATATGTGTCCGTGGTTTTTTTCTGACTTTATAAAAACTTGTATACTAGAGGTTTCATAATTTATGAGGATCCTTTCTATTGTCTATTTCGGTTTTTGTCTATCTGGCGCAGTTTGAAACTTTCTGTGACGTAGTAATAATTATAGTAATGCTTTTACATAGTTAAGATTTCAGATATACGATATACAATTTAAACTGTGAACTCATGTTTCATAAAAATGAAATGTACTTTGTTGTGGATTATGTTTTGTGTTATTTGTGTTGTGACGAGAAAAATTCATTTCGAGTTTCGAGGAAAGAAGCTCGAAATAAATTATTTCTCCATACTCCGTACTCTGTACTGGCAAATATAATATTGTAATATTCATTCCATTGAGATACATGATATAATACATGTTATGGTATGACAAAAAAGTATAATCTTGTATATAAATGTGTACGACAAAAGATAACTGGTTAATAATTAATGATGTTATTAAGCTACAAACGGCTTCCAAGCAAACAACTTGAGAAGCTAATAATTTTAATGATTTAATTTATTGACAAAGAAAGAAGGAAATGAAATATATATTATCGTAAAACACTAAAAACGGAAAAAAAGTGATCAATTAAAAGAAAATATATATAATAAATCGTACAAACTACTTGAAATCCTTTATCTTTTCTTCTAGACGTTTTATTTTACACCATGCACCATGCATATGTCATATTTTACAGAACTTACAGCAGGCTGATGTCTTATGAAAATTCATGTATGAAAAATATTCGCACCATGAGTGAAAGTAAAGTAGAGAAAGTTTCTTCAGTTTCGAGTCGGAATTTCAAGGGTTTTGTCATTTCCATATTCCATACATATATTATATGTAGGTAACCTGTAACTTGGTTTTATTCATTTTATTAGTCATAAAGTCATCTACAATTAAAATATTCAGTTGATGATTATACATTCTACAGTTGAGTGGGTAAATTTACATATTTATTTTAATTACCCCTACAATGCACACAGTAGCTAGCTTTCTGATTTTTATACAGACTATATATAATGCATAATATACTCTATATTCTATATTCTAAGTATTATTCTATTCTACAATATATATATATATATTTTTTTATATCATAACGCTTATTATTATTTTATTTTTTGCTCCTCTCAAATGTTCCATGTCCATTTTAGAATTAAATAAAGTTTAAAAGGTATCTATTATCTATGCAACGTGTTACAATATCATTCTATTTATGTACTTTCTTTTACTTTCTATTTGTGGTCATGCTCATTATTTCCTATCGCTACATCCGACATTGGTAGTAATAAAGTAGTAGTATAGTAACTTGAGATTTTAAAACAAGGTAAAAATGTAGTCTATACAGTATACAGGGTAATACATTGTATATTGTCCTATCTCTAGTATGTAGTACATATATTATGTATATATATTTATCTATATATTATGTATACATAGGTTTTGAAAAATAACAGATGAATCATACTTGTAACTGGTAAATATACAATATATAATGTATAAATACATACACATATACAAGCATAGTCATTTTATGAATATTGTCAAGTTTTTTGAGGTTTTTTTTACAATCTTTTATCTTTTTGCATTGTCTTTATAAATAGAATAAGGGAAATTTATATAACATCATAAATATTAGTATGTATTATGTTTTGCTTTTCACAAAAGCTTAGTCTGTTTATCTTAAGTAAATACCATTACATTTATTTGTCGGTATTTAACCTTCAACATCATTGCACTCTTTTTTGACCAGTACCAGTATGAAGCGAGATTTTATTGTTGAGAATGAAGCGAAACAAAGATCATAATACGTATTCAACTTAATACATAATTTTATACAATATTATAATTAGAGCAGATAATTTCGGGGTTCGATTGTTGCTCGGGTTCCGAGACGAGAAATACGACAAGGCTATCGGTCTTCGATACGCAGTCGATTATCCACAATTTGTATTGTAAATAACGTGTGTATATAATAAAATTTTGTCCATTGAAATTTCAATGAAAACAGAATTTTTCAGAAATCTGATTTTTATACAGAAGTAAATGTGACGATAGCCTCTCGAAACTCGAGAAGTTTTTTCGTCTATCGACCGTGTCAACAAATCCGAAAATTTTTTCGTTTCTAACGAAACACGAAACCGAAATTATCTGTTCTAAATATAATGTACTTACATTTACAAAGAAGAAAATATAAAAATGAACCATCAAAAAATTAACTACCTAACATTTTATAAGATGAGACTCAGCGAAAGAGTGTTGTCAATAATGTACCACATGAGCATGATACAATGTATAGTGATTGAACTTCTCATTTCAGTGTGTATACATATATTTTATAATTATTCATATTATTGTTATACTATAATATTATATAAAAGTGTGTAATACATTAAGGAGATGAGAAAATGTATAGCAATAATTACAAATTATCTATAAATATATAATAATAATATTATAACTAGATTATTACAGAAGGCTCAAGTATGTTATCAAAAACTTTAAAAATTTATGTGTCCAAGCTTGAGCCACGATATGGCCTCGTTTTAAAATGCATTATACATAATAATATAGCTAAACCTGAAAGATGAAAGTATTTTTTATGAAAAAATTGTTTGACTTCAAACCCCTTTTTTTCATACAAACTTCTAGCTTTGGTATGACATTCAGTAGTGACCAAATCAATTCCAGAAAAACCTTTAATGCTAGCAAATCTTGTTATTGTATCAATAAGCTGAGAACCAATTCCATTCTTTTGCCATTTTTTTAACACTGCCATTCTACATAACCATGCAGTTACAGCTAGTTCTCTATCTCTACAAATTGCAGCTGTGCCTACAATAGTCTTATATTTTGTTTTTTCTGTAATATTTCCACCACTATCAAAGTTTTTTTCCATTTTGTTCAATTCCGTTTCCGACAGAAATATAGGTTGAAATGTTCGATCATCATTGTAAAAAGCTTCAGCCACAAAAAAACCTGAAAATGAACAAGGAATGAATAATTGAAGACTCGCTCGAAAACTTTTATAATAATATCATAATATTTTACAAAAATTTGATTTCAGAAAAGAAAAATCAAAATATTCCTGCTTCGCATAATATTATTTCATTTTATGTTGTTTAAATTACACGTCTTATCTGATGACATGTAGTGGGCCCTTATATCTTTCATATCAGGATGTAAATAAGTAGCCTTATAATAATGAGCCAACCAGATTCCCACATAGGTTAAGACTGTGACAACGGGGATTGATGTTGCAGTCCAATATAATTTCATTCCACCTAATAATAATAACAATAATAATAATACAGAATATACAGAGATAAAGTAGAAGAAAGTATGAAAATGTATGAATTTGGAACATAAAAAAGTAATCATTATATTATTTTTTAAAATGGAATCTCCCTCTTGTATTTTGAAGAACAAAATAATAATAATAATACTATACTAAAAATCTAATGTATCATGCAATAGTTTATTACAACGAAAATAAGTTGTTACTTGTTACTAATAATAATTACTAATTACTATTATATTGTATGTAAAATGTATGCACATACCTAATATAAACATCATTGCTGCTACAAAAATGATTGCTTGGTAATATGTTTCACGCATTAGAGCTTTTAGAAAGAAACTATTAACTGGCTCCATGGTACCTTGATAAACGACTTTTTGTACACCCCGATCATCCTCCGGTCGATATTTTCGTATTATCACAATAGGAGCTGACATTTTTTTACCATGTATTTGTTTTTTTTAATGTTATATTATTTGTCTTGATGATTTGTATAATATGTATATATTTATCGATGTAGAATCCCAATGAACTTGACGCCGTAATTTTATTGCAACCTATACATAATTTGTACAAAAAACAAATTTGAAACATCTATTTTAAGTGTATGGCAGAATAGTTGAGCAATCCAATTATGTATTATTAATTATTAATCATGACAGAATATTTTTCGACTGTTTTGTATTAGTTTTGTACTTTCATTAGGCTAGTATTTTTGTAATAAGTAAAACTCATAACTCATAAAATAGCAAATGTTTTAGTTTCTGTGTTATAAAATTGTCATGTACTATGTAAACTCTGTTCTCTCAGACAATCTCATTTCTTGCAGTGTAAAGTGTACAAGTTACACACAGTGAGCGAATGCTATATTATTATTATGTACCAACTTGGAAATTGCTATAATTTTCTTAGTCTATAATATATTTGAGCACTACAATGTCATTTCTTGCAAAAAAGTATACATGTATATATATCAGAGGTGGAAAATTTTAGGAAAATCAAGTTTGGTATGATTAGTTGTTTGTTCAAAACATAACAAATATGAA
>JAQGBH010001676.1:0-30170 GCA_034698265.1 Sminthurinus aureus | reverse complement strand
GCAAATAACAATCTCAGCGACGTCCAAGTCACACAAAAACTTTAAATTTTTTTTCTAATTTGACCACTTTGACCTCGAGATTTGACCCCTAAATCAAGTCGGATTGAGTCCAAACTTCACAGAATATCTTTTTTAGCCAGCTCAAACATGCTCGAATTGTAAAAACTTGAGATTTGTACGTTTGGAATAATATGTTACACCCTAGTTGATACTCATCGTCAACTAACTGTTTCTTTCTATTTTACTTTTCATGTACAAAAACGACCCTGAACAAAACTGACTGACTGACTGACTTGTGGCTTGGGAGATTCAATTCAATTTCTGAATTATAGGCGTAGAGAATAGAGAAAGAGCATAATACTTTCTCTGCTTTCTACTTTATGGAATTTAATTAGCGTATAACACAAAGCATAATATAGCACATTCATATTTCATATATAATATTTGTGGTAGGTCGCATCCTTTATTCTTATTGTCTAATTCATAATTTACAATTCATCCACATGGAATTTCTATGGAATGATCAAGTATCAAGTTATTACTCACAACTCATAACCAAGTCCATAAAATGGAGAAAATTATGAGTATTATGTGATGATGTGCTAATAAAATTATTCATCTCAACCTTTCAACTTTGAAGCTTCAATGTTCAAGCTTCCATCATGTTCATGATCATAATAATATGCATAATACGACTGCTATGAAATTCAGAACAATAAAAAATTCAACAACAAAAATAAAATTCAAACAAGTTTCTGTTCCCTAAAATACATATGCACGTATGATGTATATATACATATTACGCATAAAGGACCTGCCTTACACCTTACAATATGTGTGCATAATATTTATGCCCTACATTTGAGGTTTGAGGTACATTTTCCACACAGTACAAATATGTACATACAAAGATGCAGTAGATAATAGACTTGAGCAGCGAAATACGGAATACCCGAATACCGCACAGTTAAGCTGATACTAATCGTAGTTGGTAGATACTAAAGTAGTACACAGGAGTACATAAAAAACTAAGGAAACTGGAGGCTTGAGGAATTCCCCTAGCACATAGCACGAAAGGAAGGAGATAAAACGTGCAATGTCTCCTATTTCTTACTTATTACTTATAGATAAACCCACAGTGTTTCATGAATATATATTTAATATTTACATAGTACAGCCATTGAGCTAGATATTCACATTGTGCATACTGCATACTAGACAAAAAGTATACATATTACATAACTTGTTCTGTATTTATATTTTTATGTTTTATGTGTCCACTTTTGCATACCAGACCGGTACAAATGAGAATGGCAATGACAATGACGGTACAAATTAAGACAAGATCTCTCCAGACTATAGGTACAATAGGCAATAGATGCATGTATAAAAATACCTTTACCTTTTTAAGCATTACTTACACTTTTATTTGGTACACATCGTTGCAATGTACATACTACATCTTGATTCTTGATATATACAGTTCATGGTTCATTGTAGATGGTGAAAATAATTGATAATTTAGGACCATAAATCATTTGTATACATATACACACATATATTACATCATAATATGATATGATATGATATTGTATTACATAGCTACTTTGTACATTGTACATCCTTTGAATAATGTAGCTCAATGATGAATGGCAACTTCCTCTTTCTCTTTTTCTTGTTCCTCCTTTTCCTTTTTTCCTTTTTGTTCAAAAAAATATTATGTAATATTATCTCCCTCATTCTTCCCCTGTCCCGGTCCATATTCCTCTTCCTCTTTCTCTTCCGCATATTATTATGTTTTTTACACACCATATTCTACATTATACACTTATTCACACAGCCACACACCACACACATATATACCCAATGTACTTTGTACTCTGTATTTTGTAGTTACTTTTACATTTTACATTCAGGACTTATTACTCTTATTCTATTACTCACGACTTCCTAGTTCCTACTTACTACTTACTACATGAAAAACAAATGGCTACTCTACACTGTACACTTGCAACTTTGAATCTGCAACCGCATTCATGGTGAATAGTGATAGTTCAAGTCACTGCTATAGTCATTGTACCCGTAGTTGTGTTCAGATTCGTATTCGTATTCATGTGGAGAAATTTATCCCTAGTCACATCGTCTAATCCAAAATGTGCTTTTACTCATATAAATTCTACTTATAGAGGTGGTAGTGTGTACTTATAAAAAACAGAGAGAGAGGGAGAAAGACGTAAAAAGTAGAAGGAGAGAGAGAACGAGTGAGTGAATAAGTGAGAGAAAAAAAAGCTCAAATGCTCAAATGTTCGAGTTTTTTTTTTCTACTTCTTTTCCCTCTTCTACCACAGACCTCAGACTTTAGAGTAGAGTAGATATCCACAATCTACCATCTACAAAGACAGAGACAGAGACAGAAGGATGGCAAAGAGAAAGTGTGTGTGTTTGTCTTACTCTGTTGGTGTTGGTGTTGGTATTGGTGAATGTTGTAGGTTGAGTGTGCTAAAGGGAAAGAGACAAGGAAAGGTTAGCGGTACACACTACACTCTAGACACTAGACACTGCGTGCTCAGGTGAAATAAGATAAGTTTATAGCTTAACTTTAAATACACATGTGTATATGTATACCTCTGTGTATCTCTGAAAACTGAGCAGTGAGCACTAGTGAAAACCATAGACATGTACAATACACATGGATGGATGAGGGTCATATGCATATGGATTTATATGTATGGGTATTATTACAAACTACAAACAAATAGTAGTCCAACAGCCGGGTTTTAGGAGTTTCTTAGTCGGTGGTCTATCTGTTTATCTATCCATCTAACTACATACTACATGCATAGATGTAGAGAGTATAGAGTTTATATAGACAGAGTGCATGAAAGTCAAGAACGGAAGAGAAGAAAGTGAGAGAAAGCAAGTTGGTGTTGGTTGGATGTTGGATGTTTTTACTTTTTCTTCTTCTTGGATTACTATTTCTACTGTTTTGTTTCTTAGCGAGATCTTGGCCTTTTTATCTGTGGATCCAACATTCTACATTCTAGATTCTGGATTCTAGATTCTACATTTCTATACATTTAGAAATGTACATTGTAACTATAGCCATATGTGTGTTTTTTCTCGGGTGTTGTTGATTGTTCATATGGAGTATTGAGTATGGAGTTTGGAGTGGAGTGGGTGTTTCATGCTCCAGATAAGAGAGAGAGAGAGGAAAAGACAAAGAAAGAAAGAGGAGTATAGAAAATTCAATCGAGAATCGAGTCGATAGCACTAAAAACGGAGAAATAAATGCCCGTACCTTTATACGACTATACGAGCATTGAGCATGTTATTGTACGAGTATACCAGAATTTGGCATTGGTATGTACTGCGTGTTTCTAGTCGAGTCTCAAGTCTCAACTCGGGACCATAAAGAGACTAAAGAATAAAAGGACAAAAAAAGTTAATAGCATGCATATATGCATAATATGTAAAAACACATATGGAAAAAGGAATGGGAATAAAACGAATAAAAAACTATTACTACGGCTATGACTACCACTACGAGTACGAGTAGGACAACGATACGGATACGAATACGAATACGACTACACGATACAGGATCATTCCGATCCCGACTGCCACAGAAAACTCAGACACACAGATATGGATAGCCTGCTTACATTTAAAATGTATGGAGAATGGAGAATGGAGTACGTGTATGTACGCTGTACAATGTACAATATCCAGTGTACATTCAGATTCAGATCCAGATCCAGATCCAGTAGATCGTAGTTAGATCTGTCTACAATCCACCATCTCCAGTCTACAGTCTACCATTTACATTCTACATTCTCCATCTACATTCTACACGGTACCGCAGATCCGGATAATATGTAATATTACTACGTACTTGTCTACTTGTCCGTGATACTCGCTCGCATCTCGAATCTCGAATCTCACATATTACAGCCATTTGGTTAATTCCTCAAGTTTCCTTCAAGTTTGTTTGCCTAAGATGAATTTGAATACCTATTAGACACACGTAGACCGTGTGCAGTGTACACATGATATCACACGGAAGGATCGTCTTTCGTCCATCATCTCCTTCCATCTTCCGTCTTATGTATTCCGTATTTTGTTTTTCTCCTCTGTTTTACATTCTAGATTCTAGATTCTAGATTCTAGATTCTAGATTCTAGATTCTATTCTCCTGTACTGGAGTCTAGATTCTCCAGTCTAGATTCTGGATGTTGGATGTTGGATGAATGTGGGACTGTGGTAGCGTTTGGAGTTTGGGTTTGGAAGAGCTAGAAACTTAATGCATTATTGCCATTCATATATTATATATTATATAGCATTTCGTACAAGTCGAGAGTCTAGAGTCTAGAGTCTGTACTCTAGTTCGTATTACTTTCCATATTCTTCAAAAGAGAAGGAAAGAGCTTCAGAATTCATATACACATTTAGAATTTAGAGTTTAGAGCAAGGTATGGAGTATGGAGTATGAATGATAGTCGTTAATAATTCCGCTAGGAAACCGTAAGATAGATGTTGTCTGTTCTCTGCTGTTCTCTGTTGTCTCTCTTGTATTCAATTTCTGTCACGTGTGTCAATGTGCTTTGTACATGTGTATTGTGTATATATTATGTATGTACTTTTGTACCAGATAAACATCAGCAGAATACTAGCTGACAAAATCAAACATTGAACTTACCACAATCCAATCATGAAAACAAGGATAAAACACCTCAAATTTGATAATAAAACTAGTTTTTATAGACCATAGAAATGTGTCAGGTTCATGTCATTTTTCTGTTGTTTTTCATTCAAGTTTTAGATCATGGTTTGAGGTTCAAGGTTCAAAATTCAAAGAAATTCCAACTATACGACTATACGAGTAAACGGGATCCCAGACATTGCGTAAAACTGTGAGTGGTAACTTTTGTCATTTTAGCTCAGGAAAAATGGAAAACAGAAAATTGATACAGAATGCAGAATGGACAAAAAATTGGAAATTTGATACAGGAAAGTAACAATGATACACAGTCTTCTCTTGTGACTTGTGACCTCTGACCTTAAACAAAACAATTTTTGAGCTTTGTACAATGTACAAAAATGTTTGGAGTTTGGATTTTCTTCAGTTTTTTTTTTATGTTGCGGTTTCTATTTTATTAATTCTGATTTCCGATTTTCGATGGGGATGATCATGTGTCGTCTTTGTACGCTTTAGGTTGTACTTACGCTGTGCCGTGTTCACTCGGCACTGTACATGATTCCTAGCTTTGTACCATTTATATGTGGTATGTCGCGGAATACATCTTAAAATGTTTTCTCGTCTTCGTCCTTGCCTTGCTTTGCTATACATGTGTGAGTACAAAGTATTGAGTACGTAGCCCATAGCCCACAGCCTAGCACATACATGTGCATAGGTATTTACATTCTACGCTCTACACTTTGGAAGTCAACGTCTGGACTGAAGGACTGAGAACTGAGAAGCTGAGGAGCCCAGTGAGAAAGGGAGAGAGATTGAGTAGAGTGAAGAGTGAGTAGAGAGAAAGTAGAGAGTGAGTGAGTGAAAAGAGGGAAAGGAAAGGAAAACACATAAGAGGAGGATATATCTTCTGGCTCCTAGTGCTAGCGTTTAGATTCTATAGTTTAGAGTCTAGAGTCTAGATATATACTGCATATGCTCCGACGTATCTATGCACAATACATCAGGGTAGATACTGGATACTAGATAGAGTAAAGTATAGAAGTTAGAATGTACGATACGACTACGAATACGACTACGACAGTGTGGGAAAGTTCCGAGTAGAGTAGAAAGTAGAGAGTAGTGGAAGAATCTATGATATGGTACATACATGTTTCTATGGCAACTACGCCATTTCTTCAATCTCTTCTTCCTCCCTCTTCTCTCATTCTCTCGTTCCAGTTCCACTTCTCTCTTCTTTTCACAACTTTCCTCTCTTTCTCTCCACTCTCTACCATCTACTCGGGAGAAGCGCAAGTTGGGATCCGAGTTGAACTAATAGCTATATAGCAGAACCCGCCAGTTCCTCTTCGGCTTTTAGCCAAGTACATCGCATCTTTTCTCTGCCTCTCTCTCTCTCTCTTGCTCGCTCTCTCTTCATAGAGGATAACATCTCTGAAACTCATCCTGAACTGTGCCAACATCGGTAAAGCCGGAATGACTCTCTCTCTCTTGCTTGTACATTGTACATAGACACAGACTGTCTCTGAAACTGATTTTTATTGAATTCTAAAGTATCCGCGTAAACATTAATTATTAAAAAATGGATAAAATGCACAGGTTTATTTTTATTTTGTGATTCACAATGAAGAACTGTACAGTGGATAATGTTTTTTTAGTTTTATCATTTTTTATGGGAGTTGAAAAGTAACTAAAAGCAAGAGACCTGAATGTTTTGAAATCATTTGATTTAAGGGATGATCTCTTTCTCGCCCACGTTAAGTGAATGCTGCTACTGCAAGCATCTATGCAATATAGAATATAGACACTACACACTACACAAATTCTCTTTTACTACCAACTATATACTGAATCGGATTCTGAGGATTCAGGAGTTCTTGTTGTTCAAATTTCTCTATACTCTATATTTCTATATTACTGCTGCTACTGCTGCTGCTGTTGTTGATATTGAAGATGTATGATGATGATGACGAAGGAGTAGAGAGCAGAGAGTAGAGAAGTACCTACATAATATATCGAGTGAAAGAGGAATAGCGGAGCGGGATAGCAGCGGATTTTCTATTTTCCTCTTTATACAGTTTACTATTTAGAAAGCATACTTTCTCCATCCCGTTCTCTCTATGTCTCTCTCTGTCTCTGTATCTGTTGTTCCTGTTATATATTCTATTATATATGATATTATATTATTTCTGCTCTTCATACTTGATCCATCCATCTGTATCCATCCATCTATCTCTGCTGATGTAGTTTGTATGCATTATACATGTAACGTGTACATCCATGATTCTTCATATCATGTCATATCATATGTAAGGAGAATGCACGAATGAACATCCTTCTCATATAATGCTCGTATGGAGAATGGAGAATGGAAGGGGGATATATGTAATATGGAATATGTAGAATTTTGGCCTGTTCTTTCCTCCTTTCTTTCTTTATGTATGTGTGTAGTAGTATAATGAACGCAGGTCTTCTTTTTTTCCTCTTCGGACACGGACGTTCGTTACTCTAGCCCGGATTCCATAGACTTTTTGGGATTGGAATTGGAATTCACACCGAACCCAGAGCATTTGCTCATTCTGTCGTCTTGGTCGTCCTCTCGTCGTTGTCTAAGTCTAAATCTAAGTCTAACCGTATCACCGTATCATGTTCCTTTTTACTTACTTACTGTCATTACTATTCGTATTAGAGTACCACCACCACCAATACTACTACTAATATTGCAACTACTACGAATACGACTACTCTATTCTACTACAGATACTTGTAAGTTTACTACATCACACTACTTTTAGTATCTGCTATCTGGTACTACTACTACATTGTATAATATATTTATATTCTTCTACTTCTACTTGTACTTGTACTCATTCTGCTGCTGTATGCTGTATATTTTGGCAAGGCTGAAAGAAGAAGAAGAAGAAGAAGACGGAGGAGCTGAAAGGACTGAGAAGAAGAAACAATAATAGCAAAAGCAAAGGGGCAAGGTCTACTTTTCTCAATACATCTACATCTTTTTTTTCTCTCAGTCCTGTTTTTTTCTTTCTTCATGTTTCATTCTTCACTATTCTGTATCAATTCAATAAGCATTCCTTTCAATATTTCAATGCTCCTAAATTAAAGTGTAGTCAAGTGTGGAGTGTGGAGTATAGATTGTAGAGTGTCAAGAGAAACTGTGTGAAGAGGTGTAAAGTGTAAAAAAGGAGACACGGGAAAATTATATTAGTTTTGATAATTTGTTTGTGCAAAAAAAATTGGAACTGGAACGGATGGTGACTGGAACTGGAACTGGAAAAAGTGATAGAAAAAAAAGAGAAACCCATTCATTAATTTTACGACGACAAGAGTCAACAGAGCACCAGAATAAAACAAAGAAGTGTTTCTTGGATATTGAAACTTTTCTACTTGTAAAATAATAAAAGTAATAATATTAGTAATAATAATAATAATCGTAAAGATTTTACTGTGTGTAAATAAATAATTAAAAATAAGTACACAAAGGTATGAAAAGTCTTTATTTTTGCAACAATTCGTCAAATAATAATAATAAATAATCTCGAGTCTAAAGAATCTAGAATCTAGAGTGAAAGCAAAAGTGAAAGCCAAATGAAATAATTAATAAATTATACCTACTAAATTGTAAATTGTACCTACAACCTACAAAAACAAGTCTCAACAAAATTGTGTCACTATAGTTTATTTAATATTTTAATTAATTAATTAATTATAATTAGATGGGTTCATAAAGTCATAAAGCCATCAAAATACTACCATAAGAATTAGCAGTGCGGCGGAAATCAACACAGATTCATTCAGTGATTTGCAGATTTTTTTAGATTGTGGATTGTGGTTCCAGTAAGTTTTTATAAATAATAATAATAATAATCACCAAGAATCAAGAGTTGTGAATAAATATACAAGTTTTCCAGTTAATTTTCAAAATAAGGAACAAATAATTATACGTGAATTAATTATACATGCATAAATACTCAGAGCATTTTATTAATCCTAATTCTTAATCTGCTATCAACATCATCCATCAGCATTCGGATATTTAGGATTGTGAAACGTTGTGACAAACAGTTTTTGCCAAATTTTAGGTTTGTAAAAATGCACAAATATTATAATTGTTATATTGTTTTAATGTTTTTTACTATTACAAACTTTTAACAAACATTTTTTTGTATCTGT
The DNA here is from genome assembly GCA_034698265.1 of Sminthurinus aureus. Lineage (NCBI taxonomy): Eukaryota > Metazoa > Arthropoda > Collembola > Symphypleona > Katiannidae > Sminthurinus > Sminthurinus aureus. The sequence goes on along the minus strand of JAQGBH010001676.1, from coordinate 21,286 downwards.
TAACATAATTTGTAATCAAAAAGTCGTACAATATTATACTATACTACACATGAATTTGTACTTAATTGTTGTTGTTTTTTGTTTTGATTGTATTTTTTTAGTAAATCGAGAACCATCAAGAATCAAGAAACCATTCGTAATTCTACTTAATGCCAGACCAAACCAAAAAGAAGACCCCACTGCCAATTTAATAATAATTTAATAAAGGAGATACTTCCATTTAAATCTGAAATCCTGAAGTCAGTGATATCCTTAATCCATATAAGAAGTAAAATTGTTTATTATTAGTGATATAATACCGTGTATGTGTTATGGAAACAGTGTTTTTGGAAACCTCCAAAAATAGGTTGTGAGTTAATAATTTACTACGAATTATCTAAAAGTATTCTAACCTCCAAATTCCAAATAAAAAAGTGAATTGTTTTACTTAAAGAAGCATGATGATTGATGGATAATATCTGATTAATAGTGAAAAGTGGACCATCAACATCAACAAAAAAGTTTGCAGTATAATAATAAATAATAAAAGTGGTCAAGGATACATAATTATTTCATTATAGTCAAAAACATCAAATCATCATCCTGTGGAGAAAAAACACGCCATAATTCATGTGAGTGTCTAGTGCCTAGTGCTATTTAATAAATAAGAATACGTAGTAAATAGTAAATAAATGATTGTATCAACTTGTTGGGAGGTAGTAAAAATAACAAATTAAAGTATCATGGATCATGACACGGGCATGTAAATATACAGATATATGCAGATAATAGATAGTTTATGGATAATAATTATCATGATGATATGACATTTGTTTCCCCCAGTCCAGTTTTTGTTAGTGGTTAGTGGCTTACCAATCTTAAATTTTTTCCAGTTCATACACGTTTTTCCAGCTATGATTAAGTCTCATGTTGAGTACTAGGAACTTGAAACTAAGGAAAGTGTTTTATAGCTATATTATTATCCAGATTGAATGGCATTGAAATTACATACTTCGGCCTCTTCTTTCTTCTTGGTAGTTCCTGTATGCTGTATCTATAATATTATTATGTAGTATGTGTTAGCTACGCTTGCTATACAAATAGTCTACAAGAAACATGCAATGTACATTTCACCGGACTGACTGATTGACACATAAAACAACCGGAAGAATGATATATGTATGTATTTACATTTGTATTGTGCATGCAAATCTCAAACATTTATGCACATAATATTATGCATCCATTTCAAAAACACCTTTGAAGGAACTTTATTTACGTTTGAACAGAATACTGCTGCCCAAACTTGATTTTGATTTTAATTTGAATTTAATGATTACATAATGGGAGAAGGTAGAATGAAAGATAAAGAAACCTTTCAGCTGAGGTTGAGTCTGACTGAGATTGAGGAAGTGATAAAATATGAGAGAGAGAAGGGGAGAGAGTGGCAGGTAAAAAAATATATGAGAGAGTGAGAAAAAGCTAATTATATAATTATAGAAAGAAAAGAGGGGAAGGTAAAGAGATATTATGATGATAATCATTAGTCATTAGTACACCTATAAAGTTACTATGGAGGGGAAAAGTGTGAAAGTGTGAAGAAATAAAATTCAGAAATCCTCCTACAAACATACATACCATGCAATATAAAATGCATATACATATGTACATTGCACATGCATAGCAAATTAAGTCTTTATACTTGATATTATCATGATAATTACTGATATCATCATGAAATCAGGGAAAGCAACAGTGAAGCATTAAGAATTGCCTATAAGCCCTCTGTGTTACAGAAGAATGGTAATATATATATATTGTGATACATGCATATGCACAGATTACAGATTACAGATGTTTACACAACACGAGAATTGTGAATTCTGAAGGATATATACAACATATATAATATGTATATATAATATATATGTATGTATTACATTTATATTACGTGTGTTTTTGTACTAGAGGCAAAGGTAGAGAAGGAAAATCATAGTAGGTAGTAAAAGTAAAAGAGTGTGCTTCGTTACATGGAAGTAGAAAATGAAGAGAAACAAGAACAAACAGGCTGGAAAGAGAAGAGAAAAAGTGTTTTTCCTTTTCCTACTAAAGAACTGACTGACTGAACTCTTGTAGTTGATATTTTATTGACAAAACAAGTTGATATGTTGATATGTCATGTCATTGTTGTTGTTGCTGCTGCTGTTCCTTCTGTATTCTATATTATTATGTTTTCTTTTTTTCTATTTATACCTATCTACTTTTACTTATGGTTTCGGTTCTGGTGAGTCTGACGATGAGAGAATTTAGTTTTCAATTGGTTGTCCTTACCATTTTCCATATTCAGTATTTGATGTATATCGTATCTATTCAAAAATTTCTATTATTTTATTATTTATTATATTATAACTATGTGAATATGTACATAGTAAATAACGAAGTAATATATTTTATATAATATTATATCAAGGTACGTGGACTAACAGGTAGGTTCGTCCTAGCGACGTTTTTTAAAAATTTTCAATTTCATCAAAATTATATACACACACCGCCAGCCTATTTATAATGCATTACTCTGGCGGCACGTTTATTTTTTTTGATGAAATTGAAAATTTTAAAAAAACGTCGCTAGGACAAACCTACCTGTTAGTCTACGTACCTTGATATTATATAATGTGACTCTGAGGCCCTCTATAAATTTATTTTCATCGCAGACAATATAATATATTATATATACACAGCACACAGTGTATAGTATATACTAAATGCTTTCACTCGTTGAAACTCGTCTCTCTCTCTTTCTTTCTCGCTCACTTTCCGCTCATTCTTTGTCTCCACATACTTTCACACTTCACACTCTCAGACTATTCATATCATAACGATGGATATTATATATTATTGTATGCCATTAATTCCTATTCTTTTTCTTTCTTCGGTTCCTTTTTTTAGACCTACACTCTCTATACTCTATATTTTATATACACTGTGCAACGTATGAATTCAGCATGTTTCATACTTTTGTACTTGTGAATTAAGTACTAAGTACGGTATTACTATGATTTTCTTGCTGGGATGAGATAAGCTGGCTTATGCTTTTTTATAGATTTATTTTTACAACACATGACGTGTAACGTGTGACGTGTTTTATATTACTTACTCATATGATGATAGATGATAGAATGATTCTTATTCCGATTATTATTCCATCCGGTTTCCGGTATAAAATATAAATAAGAAGCCAGTTTCCAAAAAAAGCAAGGAAAGAAAGAAGAAACATGTTCTTTGTACCCATTATAACCCATACTTATTTTATATGCATGGATGTGCATTAATGAGTTGTTAATAAGTGTCCAGGAATCTAGATTAAAAATTGAAAAGTATTAATTGCACATTGTATAGAGGTTGAGGTTGTGAATTGTGAGATTTCTAGAGTTTTTCTATTTGGTGTTTAGTGTTTCTTGTTTACAGTACCGACAACTACGTATAGATACTTATCCATACATCAATCCATCCATCCATTTCAGCATTGAATGTTGAATGAATGTGGGAGTTTGTTTGTGTATATGGTTGTGATTTCTCATTCATGAGTAGTGTTCAGTGTTTGTTACTGGTTTTGGTTTGGTGTGTGGTGGTTGTGATTTTGTGAGTGGCTAATGTTTTCGGATTCGGATTCGGATGCTGTTGAAATGTACAAGTGTTCAACTTGAAACACACAACACTTACACAGAGATAAATAGACATAAGTGAACACTTAAATCCAATACTTACATTCTGGATTTCAAGTTTCAAGCATAAATAGTAAAAAGTCTACTGGTTTATTAACGGAAAATGTCCAATGATGGAGTATGGAGTTTGATGTTAGAATTCTGCTTGGGGCTAAGCTTATCGCGTTGTCTTAATTCTTAACTCAGATTTTTTCAACATCCTTGCCTTGAAATTTGAAACCATTAACCAGTCCAACTTTGCAAATGTACGTGGATACCTGATATACTTAATACATTTAGCCGGGAAGAAGTTGAAAGTTGTGAGGTTACATATTTTTCAATCTTGTACATTGTAAAGCGTACGAAGTAAAATGTTGAATGTGTACGCTCAACGCTTGACGCTCAAAACACAACACATAATAATAATAATAATAATAATAATAATACTGAGAATAATAATATGATTACTTGTTTTCACTGCCATAGATTGGATATTGGATGTTTTGAAACTTTTTTTGACAACCACACTAATGAATATATGAACATATGAGCAACATGAGGCACCTGAAAGGTGTAGCGTCTCATTCTATTAATCAAATTAAAAGCCTAGACGAGGCCTCTACTCAAAAGTTGATGTGGATGAATGTATTACCGTGTATGACAAAATACTTACCCATGCCATGGCTTATAGTTTTGGTAAAACAATACACAGTGAACATTTTCTCTGGTACAGGATTGTTTGTGATTGGGAATATTTGTAGCTGGGTTGTATCATATGTTCTGAGTTCTGAAAAGCATGTACAATGTACATATATATATATACACATGTTTTCTTATGGACTGAATTGATCGCGAACAGCCTAGCAGTATGCAGACTATACTATAGAAATACGATAGTATTGCCTCATTCCATTCGTTGATCGTTATTTGAACACTTTATTTGGTACTGGATACTGAATAGTGGATGAGTGAAAGTATTTCAAGTTGCGTAAGCATTTGCTTAAACACAGTATGCACTTATTTATGTGAGCATTCATTACTGAGCAAAAGTTGTAGTAAAATTTTTCACTGTGGGATTCCTCGGCGTTTATTAGGGAGATGATTAGTGTTTGATGGAGACTTGACGTGTAATTGAGCTTTGACGGTATGATGATAGTAGTAACTGAAACTTGCTCTTAAACAGTAACAGTATCTCTTTGTACTTTGTAGCACAGTGTAGTGTAGCCTAGTTAAGCGGAGCGAAGGCAGCAGAAGAAGAAACCAGAGTACATTCTACATTCTACATTCATGTACACATGTGATATCTAGGGTTAAAAGGTGTAAGTGTCCTCAGATTTTAAAATTTCAAGCAAATTCCTCATGATCAATCAGAAACGACATGCGGGATATCAAAATATTTTTTTACATCAAGAAAAAATTCACATGGCTTCAAACGGCAAATCATGACATCCGATTTTCATCTACTTTAAGTTAATAATGTTGATTTAAGACTTATCAACTCGTAAAAATCAAAATGAATTTATTTTTCATAAAAGCTCGTTTAAACTGCAAGGAATAATAATAATAAATCAAATAAGAGTTTTTGAAACATTTAATTACGGACTCTTAAAACTACTGTTGGCGTTTGAATTTTGAACGTTTTTCAGTTTCTTGATTTTGTGTGGATATGCGATAGACGATACAGAAAATTATAAAAGTTTATTTTCCAACTTTAGTAACGAGTTTTGAAAATTAAAAAAGCTTTATTGATTTGTTGAATTTTCTTAAAATTATCTCTTTATGAGTCAAAAATAGAAAAAAGTTTACATTCTTCACTTACCGTGTTGCGTGGTACTCAAGTATTAACTAATCCTTAAAAAATCTATTTTAGGACGTGCTGGTTCTTCAAGATTTCTACTTTCTACTATTTCTACTATTATATTTTGATCATATTATACTTTAAAATAATTTTTCTAAATCCTATATGCTGAGACTAAAGTACCCTTTGTTCCTATCTCTAAAGTATCATTATAAACTTGAATTTTTATACGTTTTATTTTCATAATGATATGAATGCAGTAATCAAGTTAAAAGTTTCGTATTTCAATACAATGAGACCTGCCATTAATAGTTTTGTTTTTAGTATGGAATATAGCATATAGAAGCGATTGAAATGTTAAGTAGAGAATTTGAAATAGTATAAAATCAAAAGTAGCGTACTTGGGCCTAAAGCACACTCTACCAATTTGGCCCTATATGGCTTCCATGAAATGAAATCATCTAACTCCAAATCTAGCTTCAGTTCCAGTTTCAGAAATGTTTCTACACTCTACACTCTACACTCTAGACTCCACACATATATTATAATATTATAGTATAATGTAATGTGTAATGTGTAATAATATATACATGGGATTCAAACACACATATGTACATTATCCAATATGTACATAGATCTCTTTTTCCCAAATATATGTACATGGACGGAACTCTTTCTCTCCCTTTCTCTTCCTTACTCTCCACTCTTTCTCTCGTGCTCGCAAAAGAAGAGAGAAAGAGTTAAAGAGAGAAGACGGCTCACGGTTTGTGTAGCTTGAGTTTCGGTTTTCAGCTAATGCGGATTCACCGTGTGTGTGCCACACATAGATGGATATGCATTCATACCATGTTATGGTATAGTTTGGTATAGTTGTACTGTATCTCGTCTATGCTCAGCAACTTCCATTTCAGTTCCAGTTACAGCTCCAGTTCTACTTCTAGTTCCAGCATCCAGAATCTTTCACTGTATAGATCCTCCTTTTTTTATACTTCTCACTCTCCCTTTCTCCTACTCTCTCTCTCTCTCACTTACTCTCATAGTTTTCATGGATTGCAACATGCCTCAAGTATATACAAGAGAAACATAGAGAGAGAGAGAGAGAGAGAGACGTTACGGCAATGTTAACTCTAACGCTATTCTCCACTTTCTACTTTCTACTTGTACGTACTGTTCTACTACTACTACCACTACGACTACTTCTTCTTCGTCTCCTCTTGCACTTACTTGTTCTATTTTATATTCTATTCTCTATGTATAAAAGCATAAGCGTAGTCGGTAGTCTGTAGTCTGAATTCTGTACAAAACTGAAACCTTCTCTTGTACTCCACTCCACCATCGATCCACCTACAAGGACTACAAGCATAATAGTTAGTAGAACCTCCAAAAAATATGTACCAAAACATCACAGTAAACCATACCAAACCAAGCCAAACTAAACTAAGGGTCAGCTACATATACTTATACATATAGTATACACACACATCCAATGTATCCTCATGTTCATCCTCATCCTCATCCAAGAAAAAAAGAATAAGAAAAAAACCTTTTTTATACCAGACTCTTCTGTTTTCTAGTTTTCTACTCACGAGTCACCAGTCACATTAGGTCAATGTAATCATATATTCTGTAGTGGACAGACAGAGTGTAGCAAAAAATAAATAAATAAATAAATGAATGAAAGAAAGAAAGAAGGACCGAAAGCACAAGAACGCAAGCCGTTCTTTAGTAGGAGTAATAACAATTATTATTATTATTATGAAGCATTTCCGTTATGAGACATGACATTTATTCCTATGATCTTTGCACCATTTATTAGATTAAGATGAGGATACAGGATATGTATGGTGTATGGACTGTATGGTCTATGGTGTATCACAACATCAGTACAGTAGGTATGAATGAGGATCAAGGAGAAGAAAAGAGAAAGTGATGAGGTTCTACAGTCTACAGTCTACACTGTACAATCTGTACATAAGACACTCACTTGTCAGTCCTCACGCTGTTTTGTATTATAGGATGCTGTGCTGTGCGCTGCTGTGATTTGAGATTTGAGATTCGAGATGCAATGAGATGAAAGATCAAATGTCAATCTTTTGTCATACCATAATACAATTTGTACAACGTAGAAACAGATTTCACAGGATTTCCATGAGGGTGTTGATTACCTTTTCATTACCTAATTGAAAAGTAAACTGTGAATAGTGACTATGGTGAATAGTACAAGGAATAAATGTGTTATTCCTTATTCCAACTTTTGTACTAAAATTACAACATTTCTTTCTACTTTTCTACTTTCTACTCTTATGAATTCTAAATCTAACGAATAACAACTACAAAAAAATCAAGTACAGAATACAGAGTAAATGACAGGTGAAAACAGACAGACATTCATAGTAAATATACAGATGAATTCGCACTTTACATATTCATTCTACAACAAGCATTTTGCAACATCCTTGAGGCTTCTTCACACTTGACACTCTATTCTGATCTCTGGTTCATGATTCATGAAATGTAAAACGTAATATGCTCATTTTGAAATCACAACCGTTGAGAGATAAAGGATTGAACAAATTCTTTCTCCTTCGGTTGACAGCTCCTAGCTTCAAGATTCTTTACTTAGTTACGTGTGGATTTTAGATTATTAGATTCTAGATTCTAGGTCAGATTTCAAATCAATATGAAATTTTTGTACGGTGAATGGTTTGTAAAGTTTAGATAGAGCACCATGTACTATGTACTGTGGAATATTAAATTAAGTTGACTTATATTCATCTCTCGTTGTCTTGTTCTTCTTTTTCTTTTTGTTAGTTCCTTGTTTTTCTTTCAACTTTCAACACGATCCACACATTTAGCTAAGGCACTTAAAATGTCTCTTCATATTCCATGTTCCATCTAATCACAAGGAAAGAGACGCCGAGTTTTATCTTTATCGTGTTGATGTTGATATTGATATTTAGAATTTAGAATGAAAATGGGATGAGCTGACGAGCAACAAGACACGAGCTATATAAAGAAATGGAATAAGAAGACGAATGATGATACAAAACAACTCTGTAATATCCGTACTCACGATTATGATTATGATTTTGATGATGTAGCTATGAGTTGCATCTTGGATCTAGAATCTAGAATCTAGGATCTAGATTCTAGATTGTACAAGTACGAGCTCAGTACTCAGTAATTAATAGCCTATTAGGCTATCTCTGTTCTCCATTGTGCAATAAACAAAATATATACCATAAGTATACATGTGTATTTTGGATTTTGGGCATATAGTCTGTTATTCTATTTTTTGTGTTCTATACATTCTATGCATTTTTGTATGTAGATACGAGATACTCATTGTTATTAGTTAGTCGGTACAGTGTGAGATTTTCAACTGCTCAAACTTTAAATATTAATTGACCAGTAAAGTTTTACGGTAGAGATATTTTGTACTTTGTCCTACCACTCACTACTCACTACTCACTAGTCACTATGCACTATTCACTCCTGACTACTTACTACTGCTGTGGTTTGTCTAATATAGGTTAGTATTATACACTAGAGACTGGAGACTAAGAATAGAGAATAGATAATAGAGAGAAGAGCCAGAGTCGGAATCAGAGTCGAAATACTCAGAGAGTCGAAGTAGCATCACAAGCGGACAGATACACAACCGAAAAAACCGCACTAGTGCATTTACTAACACGAATGTGGATACAGATACAGATACAGAAACAGATACAGGCAGAGCTAGAGATAGAGATTGGGGTACTGAAACTGATTTTGCAACTACTCGTCCTACTGCTCTACTTGTTTAGTGTGCTTCTCACTAATACTGTCTAAATCTGACGTTTACCTACTACCTACTGTATGTCATGTATATTGTATATTCGATATATTATGTGGAGAACTGGAATGAGAATTGAAGGTAAAAGACAGTGGATACTGGATGTTAGATAGTAGACAATAGACAATAGACATTGACACGGTGAAAGCCTGAGTTAAAGAGTAAATGGCTCAAAGCAAGATTAACAACTTGAGCCGCGAGGTAACAAACCACAACAGAATACAGAACGCATCAGCAAGGAGAAAAGCACTGCACAACACAACACAACACAAACACACGACAAAACAGTGACAACTAAACAAGAACAAAAGTACCGACGACCGACAGCGGAAAAGCGACAAGCGACGACCGACACTGATATTTTCCATAGTCCATAGTCCATAGTTCATAGTCCGTATAGTATAGCGAAATGGTGATGATGATAATAATAATAATAATAATGATGATGACAACTTTACATGAGCTCCAAAAATCACAAAAACTCACGAACTTACCTGTGTGTCGTACACGTACAACTCACAGTGTACAGTGTACAATGTACAATGTACAATGAACGTGAGTTGATGAGAAGGAGAATGGTGGTGTGGTGCAATAATGGTGAGGGCAATGGTGATGACAAGTACAGAGTGTAGAATGTAGAGTATAGAGACACAGTGGATGGTCGTTGGTTTCTTGTTTGAGATTGAGGTTTCTCCGCAGTCATCATAAAAAGTTGAAGAGCTATGCACTATGCATGGACAATGCACAATGATAATAATAAATAATAGTATTGTATATTGTACTTTAGTATTTAATACCTCAGTTCTGAGTATAACAACCAACAATACCAAGGATTCCTTCAAAAGTTAATCGTTTACTTTCTTTTACCACGTAACATGAAGTCGAAGTCGAAGTTGAAAACGAAGAGGAAGTAGGTAGATGCAAAATCATTATCATTATTATTATATTACTCTGACACAGGCTAAAATAAAGTTGCCTTTTACCTCCTCTCTCTTACCTGGCTCTTACTTTTGGAGAGAAAGGACAAAGAAAGAAAGAGAGCGAGAGAGGGAGGAGGATGATAAGATGAAGAAAAGGAAATTTGATATGATATATCACATTATCATACTTATCATACTTGATAGTTCATACTTGATACTACTTTGTACTTTCTACTTTTGTGTAACACAGATGAAGCGTGGGAGTCTCTTTTCTATGTCGTTTCCATCTCTCTCTGCGTCTGCACATATGTCGTCTGCCATTTGATACTATATGATATGAAAGGACGAAACCGAGAAATAGAGAGAGAGAGAGAGAGAGAGAGAGGCGTAGAGGAATTCGCGGTATTAGAGAAATGATAAAGGTCACTCACCACTTTCTACTTTCTACACAGTTAACAGTACTTTCTCCCCTTCTTTCTCATAAAAGTATCCAGACTACGTTCTAGATTCTAGACTCTTGAATCTAGAAACTAGACTAAAGTAAGTAACAGAGAAGAGAGGGGGAAAGGGAATGGGAAAGGAACAGGTAGCGTATGGGATGACCTATAAATCGTCATTCGTAAATAAATCATAATTTGAAATAGCCTGCAATCCTGTAACAGGTAATTTTGCAAGAAAAAACGACTCAATTTATTTAGCATCTTGCTTTTTCCTCCTTTTTTTCGTGATGCTTGATGCTTGATGCATTCCTTGTGCGTGATAGAAAAGCAAGTTGAAATGGAGCCATGCCATTCCATTTGGAGCTAGCTATTACTTTCGTATTAGCCACAAGATCCATACACATTTACAAATATGTATACGCACATTTAAACTAGAGATATACGTATACTATAATGTAATGCACAAGAAGTCGTCTCGATTCTTGATTCTGGATTCTAGATTCTCAATTCTGAAATGGTGTAGGCGGTCGAAAGTAGAGATTCGTGCCTTGGAATATCAATTTGTTTGAACGTGAAGCAAACATAAAGCGTCCATTTAGGATTTAGAACTAGATATACTATAGATACTAGAAACTACATGGAGTAGATACCCCGTTTCCAGTTCTTCACTCCACTTCACTCTACTGTCTACTGTCTACGCAAAATTGAATGGAAATGAATGACCAGAACAGAACAGACCAAAGAGCTGTAAAATATCAAAGATCAAACAGAAAAAACTTGAACAATATCATGTATTTTGTATTTTATTTCTATTATCGATTATTTTTATTGTGTTATTCAATCTGTCTGTTGGTGACTGGACTGGTGACACTTTGATGTTGGTCAACGATTTTGAAACGTCTTTTGATGTTTCCTTTTGAGTAGGAGATTGTGAATTGTGGGCTGTAAATGGGATGGGATTGAATTGGATTGGATTCGATGGAATTGGGATGAACTTGTAAAACAATGTAAAATCTATTTGATATTTGGTGTCAACTCTCAGACCAAATATAGATGTTCCAAGCAATCCAATTCTATGATTTATTATCATACTAACTTAACCTCAGAACTCAGAACTGAGAACCACTACAACAATATTTAACTCTTTTTACACTTTGAGTGTGTAGTGTGTAGTGTGGTGTGAAAGTAGAGAGTAGAAAAGTCGGCTCACTTTGTCTATTCTCGTTGCCTTCCTCTTTACACTTTACACGAGTACTTATAGTTTGTAGTCATCTCCAATCTCGATGAATACCCAAGCTAGCTAATCTGATCGGTAGTATTAATTTGCCAAAGTCAATTTCAATTCTTTTACTTCCATTTTATTCCAAATTTCTTACACATAAAATATCGAATCGTACATTAGCGTTATTCAAAAACATCAAAATCAAGGATCAAAAACTCAAAATTAAAAAAAGTAACACATGCGAATTTTTTTTAAAAAAAAAAAAAAAAACAACAGTATTATTTAAATAAAATTCTTACGACTTGAGAACAATAATTGTACTACAAGTTGTTTAAAACTATTGACGTACTATTGAGGATTGAGCCAACTGTAACAAGTACACTATTTAATTTATTAGGACCGTTTCCCTCCTTTCCTCATGTCAACATTTCTACCTTCTACTCTACTTGCGTCAATAGTAACTGAAGATTACATAGAACACAGAAGAACACTGTCCGTTTGACGTTTGACTTGGGTTAGTTTTGTTTGGTTTGGCTCGGCTTGGGGTTTTATTTTATTTCCTCCCGTGGGATTAACATTGTGTCTGGAGAATTCCTCTTTGGCTCCAAACGCGAAATACCGAAAACAAAAACCAAATAAAACACTAACAAAGACTGTGGCATGTATTGAAAAATAAATAAGGATAAAAAGAACTGCATGACCTTTTTTACATGGCATGGTATAGACATCTGATAACTGATGTATCACAACAGAAACAAGTATGAAAAATAAAAATAGTAGGTAAAAATTAGTAATAGTAACTATATGCTTTTTATTATGCGTTTTGTTCTCTTTATGATGTGAATACGCTCCATGCATATTATATCAACTATATCAACATTATGATATTGAACCATGACATAATATTCTAGAAAGATTCTACGTAGGTTCTAGAATCTAGAAGAGACTAGAAATCTCATAATTTCTATTCCAACTTGAGACTTGAGTCTGTAATGACCTCTCTGAGTTTCCTTTTTCCTTGAGTTGGTGATCTAGGATCTATGAGTTTCCTCTATTCACAGATTTAGAGTTTATAGGGTAGAGTAGACAATTGTATGTTGAACGCTTACTGTATCATTTTCGTACAGAATACAAAAGTATCATAGATATTTCACTCTAGTTTCTAGGTTGTATAGAGCAAGAAGCCTCAGGTATTTCTCCTGAAACACAATAGGAGCAGAACCGAGACTGCTTTCCTCTATGAACAGATACAACTATCTGGATTCTAGAATATAGAGAATATGGAATGGAGCAGAATGGATTCAGGATGACAATACATGTAGCATGTAACTATTAACTACACATTGTGCATTGTGCATTCTACTATAAATATTCCATATTCCATATAGTCTCTTGACTCTTCACAAAAAGTCGTTCCTGTTTCATTTAGAGGATTATAGTGAGACTCTTGAATTTCAAGTTGAATTATTATGACAACTCTGTCAGGGATAATATACAAGAATATATAATGCACCTACGAGTATAATATTTCCACATAGATATTTCTATCTGTAAGTTCTGTAAATTCTGTAAATTGTATTTACAATGTGTTCACAGTCCACAGTCTATGGTCTATGGGTTGCCGCAGCCATACAAATGAATAATTTTACATGCGTGTTCATTCCATGATACTTTCTCTAAAAACTCTCTAAACACGAAATATAGTGTAAATATAGTTTTGTATACCAAGATTTAGTAACATGTAATGCATAATATTTATGTATAAAGTATACTGTATAAAAAGTACATCCAATTTCCCTCTAGTTCATTTCAGGCGTACAGTATAGAGTATAGACTATAGAGTATAGAGTAGTTTGAACTTTTTCTCTACATAATAAATTCAAGTTGACTAATTCTCTCTCTATTTTCTCTTTCATTGATGACAGGTTTGGTGACGGGGATTTGAAACTGAAATTGTATCTGTCTCTGTCTCCGTATCCGGATTCGGATTTGGATTCGGATTCGAGTCGAAAAGGACAAGAGCAAAAACAAAAAGGAAAAGGACGAGGAATCCTGGATCACTTGACGTTTTGACTTGATTTGACTTGGAGGAAAAATAATATACGAGTTTCGAGACGATATACATCTAAATATTATACATATAGGCTCACCATGTCTATTACTCGTATTCGTATATGAGCCTGGATTCTGGATGCTGAATTCTCCAGCTACATTGTGAAACTCTGGAAACTGGAACTGGAATTTTGGAATAATAGAATCATACATCGATAATAATAATAATAATACAAAATACAACCGCTACTACTAATAATAATAAGGATGTTGTACATATGGAAAATGCAGGGAAATAGCATTAATTTGCCGGCAGAGAAGAGAGGAAAGAATGTTGTCGTGCAAGTTGACGAGTTTTTGTTGTCTTTCTTGTAATTCTACAACTGGAATTTCAGTCTTCAGTCTTTTCGGTCTCTCATTTCCACTTCCACTTTCACCAATTGTTGGACCATTCCTTCTGCTTATTTCAACCATATCAATACAACTACAACTACACTACAAACACAAAAGCAAATAGACCAAAAACAAGAACAACAACAACAACAACAACAACAGCTTTGACGAATAGAACCACAACTTGTACTTTGACTACTTGTACTAATACATAATACTAAATCCTAATTCCTAATACGACTGTTAGAGCACACGGCAGGCTGAGTGCACTTGACACTGACGTTGACATTTAGATTCAGACTTCTCAGACTTACAACAAACCAAAACCAAAGCCAAGGACAAAGAAGAAGAACAAGAACAAGAAGGAAAACCACACCAACAAGACAAGGAAATAGAAATAGAAATACAAGTACGGAAAGTGAATAGAGCATAGTTGTGAATCGGTGAGAAATTTGTTAGTTGCTCTGTGTTCATTACTCATTGGGAATTAAATTTAAAAGGCCACTGACAGTGCCAGTGAAAGAGAAGAGAGAAAGAGAGAATACCGACAGTAAAGAGTAAACAGTAAATAGGAAATAGGAAGAAAAGAGAGAAAGGGAAGGACGAGACGAAGACGAGTGTGAATGTCGAGTAGATCATCTTGATGGGGAACAAATTAAGTTGTAATTGTGGACCTCTGAGTCGAAAACCATATCGTTATGAGGACACACCATGGTCAGCCGGAAGTAGTAGCAGAAGGTATCTTTCACTTTGATTTATCCATAAATTAACAATCTTCATTTAATTAAGCTAACGTAAAAATGATGCTTTAATATTTTGGGATAAATCACTGAATTTTGTTTTCGAATGGACAGTTTTTACTTTTGAATTTTAAAATATGTATGAAATATGAAATGAGTTTTTAATCTTCATTGTTTTTATTCAATAGTTTTTCAAAGCGGGATGGACACCTACTCAGACTTTGGGCTGAGGTTTTTCACGTTTCCTCCGGAGGTTTGTTTCTATTTCACTCCATCAAACTTTTTTATTTATGTTACACAATTTTGGGAAACTAATGACGATGTATGATTTTAAACATTACTATTGTGTTTTATATTTTATAGGTGGCGGGACAGTTAAATGGCAGCAAGTTTCCGAAGACTTAGTTCCAGTAAATATTACTTGTATACAGGTAAAATAGAATACAGAATAAAAACAATGAACTTTGTACTTTACTCTTTATTTTTTTAAACTTGATAACAATTGATAATCGTATTAAGTTATTTTTCATGATTTTCAATTTCCTTTCCTTTGTTCAATTAGGATTCTCCTGAAGTTGTTTTTCACATCACTGCTTATAATTCCCAAGTTGATAAAATTTTAGATGTTCGACTTGTTCAACCTGGTGAGTTTTGTTTGGATCAAAGAATAATTTCTTGCTGAATAAAAAATGTCTATGAAAATCTTTGTACTTTTTGAATTTGCTCCAAATTTTGACGTATTTCTTTTCTATGCTGCAATTTCAGGTACAAGAATCGGCCAAGCTTCAGAATGTAAGAAGAAGAACCATTTCAAGCTCTAACTATTAATTATGAGTTATGAACATTGAATATTAGAGTCGAGATAGTTATCAAGTTTGTAAATAGGAAATTGATTTTTCTTCTTCTGTTTTTAAGGTTTTGTTTATTGGAAAGATCCAGTAACAAGCGACACGTGGGGATTGAATTTTACGGTACATGTTTCAACTTTTCAATACATTTGAATTTTTATTGATTCGCTTTCAATTTAAGCTGCAACGAATAAAAAATAGTTAAATAGTGTGAAATTAATGCCAGATGTTTCTTTTTTCATAGTCTCCAATCGACGCAAAACAATTTCGTGAATGCTGTGTAAGTGAACAACTCAAACACACTTTTTTAAACATGGAAATGACAAATGACTGTTATATTTTATTAAATACAGAGACGAATAATAATACTTATTAATAAACTTGATATTGGTATTTGTTATCCTTACAGTCACCAGCATTTAAATTTTCTCGGAAAGCTAGTTCCTCATACTCCCTTCGATTGGACAGCAATGGAAGGACGGCAATGGCTCCTGGTCGAATTGGGTCAATGGCTGGAAGTCGGACGAGTAGTGGAAGAATCCCGAATACAGCTCAAGGTGCTCAAGGTGCTCAAGGTGCTATGGTGGTCGGTCCAAAGAGACGTCCACTCTCTACACCCACATCTCCATCGAAATCCAGGGAACCTCAGTGTACTTGTATGACTGCAGAACAATATGCTAGACTACGCGCGATGGACCCCAGATTTAGAGGTATCTTTTCTATATGTTATACATCGAATGTTTTTTACTTTTTGTCTCATTTCTCTTAAAATGGATGACGTAAATTATAAATGACAAAACTGTACAATTATTTTTTATAGCCGCCTCTACACTACCCAGAGCGACTCCAAATCAAGGCAGGCCCGATGGCCCTGGACGTGATAGAGTTCCCACAGACACGTATGCGACTGTTAGGAAAAATACTGAATCTAAGGTATGTCGAATGTTGAAAAATGCCGATGACCAATAAAATACAATTTTCAAATTAAATTTTTATTTTAAAAGCATATTGATGGTTTGATAAATTTCTTGCTTGATTGATTTTTTTTTACAAAAAAAAACAGGGAACAGTGACAGGAGAACCAGATGAGACTACAGTTCGAATGGCGGATGGTCGTATTAGGAGTTCAGGTAGACAGCAAGGTCGTGAAATAGTGGCATCAAAGTCTGTAGATTATTCCGACACTGTTGAGACAAGTAGAGGAACTATAGATAGGAAAAAGAATCGAAGTAAAAGTACAGATGATGTGACTATCGAAAGAGAGAAGGAGAGAGCCAGTGGACGTCAACAACAACTTCATCAACTCCATCAACAAGCACAAGAGAAAGCCAGTAAAGAAGCCAGACGAATTGCATCCCAGCAACAACAGACTGATATGATGATGACTACAGGAACAGGAACTGCAACCTCGCACACACATACTCAATATACGAACGTGTAAGTTTACATACACGAATAATATAACAACAATAATTATTACTATTATCATGATTATTACAAAAGCAACTTGTGGGTAAATTGTAAATTGTTATGCATGTGTACACGTTTTTGAGGATGAAATGAAATGAAATGAAAAACCATGGACGTTGAATGTTTATATAAATTCTGTCGATTCATCTTTCAGTTCTGTATTCACATTCGATTCATCCTTTTTGTTGTCTCATTCTCTTTCAAGAGTCATGAGTCATGAGGTGTTTACTAAAATCAAAGATGTAATGTATAAAAATAGTAAAAACACGTGTGGTATTTTCTTTCCTTTACTTTTATATTGACTTTTTGGTGCGTGGCGGGGACTAACTAACTAACCTACAAAAAAACCAGTCGTTCGAGAACGCTTCCATCAAAGTCAACGATAGGAACCAACACAACACCAACTGGTGACAGTTTGACAGACAGCCAAACGCTCAAACGTCTTCTAAAGCCCATGTCGGCTGCAAGTGGGAGCGTAGCAACTTCACCTGAAATGTCACGAAGAACATTTCATCATGACGGCTATATTTCTGAACCCGAAATCCGACATTCTACTCATACACAGATTCTCGGAAAAAGATCTACTGACACTCTTAGAAGGGTCCATGAAAAAAGTAAGAAGTGACATCATTACATTACGCATTATATATGTTACACGACACACAATATATACAGATGATACACTCTATATACTCTATGAACCATACGCTCTGGAGGATTCCGGATTTTTATATGCGGAAGAAACTTTTAGCAAAATTAATTCAAAGTTTTAGATTCTAGATTCAATATATTTAGAAAACAAAAAGTAATAATGAATCGTGTGCAAGTTATTGGGACATTGGCGTACATATTTTCCTTTTATTTAGGTTTTTATTTATGCCTCAAAAGGAAAAATTAGAGCAGGAAACTTTTTACAACAAATCAGTAAAACTTGTGCAAACTTTAGAAAATGTAGAAATCTTTTAATTTACAACTGACATTGATAAAAGAGGAATCTTTGTGTTTTGATTTTGTTCTTAAAATTCAATGTATTGAAGTTTAGTTTAACCATTGGTTATCAGTACAAAATCAAATATAAAATTAATTAGTAATGAACCATTAAACCTTTTAATTTTATAATAAACCACAAACCGTTGCAAAAACGACAGCGGATTACAAAAATTCAAAAGAGAAAGTCCACAGACCACAGAATAATAATAAACAGAGTGAAAATTCTAATCTAATTTTGACTAAAATCTTATTCATTTTTTATCATTTAGGTCGTGGTGTAGGAACTCAAACTGGAAAATCTTCAAAAACAGACGCTTCACCTCCATCGGACCAACCAGTGTTCGATCATGCATATTATGCGACTACTCCCCCAAGCTCAAGTCCCGAAGGAGAAGGTACAAGATATAAACAGAATATTGTTTAAAAACTAAAATGATGGATACAACAAAATCTTAAAATCAATGCTATATTTTAGGCTATAAATTTCAATGAAAATGGAAATAGACAAATAAATAATCTAATATTTTTTATATATTTTTGATACTGTTTTAGGTCGCTCATCCCCGTCCCCTGGTTCACCTACTGCCCGCCTATTATTAGAATACGAGCAGCATCTTAGAAATACTCTCGCTAAAGGAATGGATGCTGAAAGTTACAGTTTACACACTTTTGAAGCAATCATCTCGCAAAGCAACGAAAACTTATGTAAGTTTATCTGCTCGTATGATTTTGCGATTCAAAATTTAAATGCTCACGTTTCAGAAAAAAACGATATATTTTATAGTTGGCATCATAATATCAACACCAATGTTATTGATATTGATATTCTCAGGTGATTTGATTTAATATAATTCCTTTGAATTCAATAGCTGTACCTCCGAATTCTCGCTCGACGACCCTCCCACGATTCCTCCCGTCTAGTGCGAATCGTGAGAACTTTCGAGTTTCTAGAGACACTTCGTTAAGGGACTCTCGAGACTCTGATGGTCTGTCGGGTGGATACTACAGTGACTTTAGAGGAGATAGAGATCGTGGTTACCTTTCTGATCATAATTCTAGGTATAATATTATTTCATATTTCTTATCCGTCTTTAATTTTATACCTTACATTTTACATTTTATAGTTTATACTGTTTATATAGTATTAAGTATTAACCCTGGAATTCTCTTTGGTATTTACCTGTGGCTTTTTTTCTGCATGGCATGTGTAAAATATATCATTTATTATGTATAATACAAACCATAAAAACATTAAGTATGTATAATAAGACACCATCTAACTTTTTACGTCCTCATCATGAATCATGAATAAGTAATGAGCGTGTAATAAAATGTTCATTTCCTTTTTCCTTCCTTGAATATTTAAAATGCAGGTCAAGTGGATATTTCGACCGTCATGGGGATGGTGGAAGTAAATCCGGATATTTTTCCGATCGTGAAGGTCGAAGCGCTGGCTACTTTTCGGATCGAGAGGTCCATGTTCATCATAAATACGGGTCGGTTCGGCAGCAAGCGTCTGTTGAGTCTGCAGACTCAAGACTTTGCTACTTAACCTCATCAGAGGTAAGAAAGCTCTAAGCTCATTTCACTCGTAATTTGTAATTTACCCAGTAGTTTTCATTTCATTTATAATCAACGATGAATTATTTATCCCGAATATCATCATCATCATCACTATTATCATCATCATGCATAATTTATCATGTACAACCTGTATTAAGCATCATTTTTTCATGCTTTTATCATACACCAATCATACCAAAATAAAAATAAGTTGCATTTTCATGAACCATTTCCAATTGAAATGGTTGATTCCAACATTTACAAAATTTACGATAATACTCTCTATTCATTTATCATTTATGAAGATGTTTGAATTCTGAATCCAGAATTCCTGCCGAATCTCCAGTTAAGAGTTTAATTTTATACTGAATTCTGTAAATATTGTTCCAGTCCTATATATTTAATTTTGTTTTGAATTCAGAATTTTTGAACTGTATGCTGAACTGCGTCCTCCATTTTTTCTGTTTTCTACAGTGAACTTTGAACTTTGTTCTACTTTGTCTAATACATAAGTTTTGTAATAATTCTAAAAAGTAATTTGAAAAAGAAACAAGAAATTATTTCACAAGTTGAAAAAGAGTCCAATTCCACTTGTGTCGTGTGTCGTGTGTCTTGTGCCTCGTGGATGGTAGATGGTAGATTAAAATTAAACACAATTTCATATAATATAATCCAATGTGTACTAAATAGTAACATTACACGCAATATGTACAAAACGTATTATTATTATTATTATCACCAAGCCCTCCTCGGTTCCAATGAACTAATCGTTATTTTGTTAAATACATGTACATTGTACATCTTCTTTAGATTCTGGATTCTGCATATTACATACAATATTTTATGTAGGATAGATACAGAGTGGTGAATGGCAAAGCTCCCGGTTCCCGGTGGAAGACGAGATTATGTTATTCTAACTGTCACAATAATTCAAATACACTTTTAATATATGCGCTCAAAAAACGAGAAAGTAGAAAGCAGACACTAGACTTTTCTATCTGTTCTGTTGACTGTATCGTGTCCTGTGTCTCGTATCTCGTGCCTAGTGTCTAGTATCGAAAGTATGTATTTTAGGTATAGCTGAACATTTTATGTCCATTTTACCATTTTACTAATAATAATGTAAAATATGATGTAATGGACAAGTCCGGATTTTGGGCTAAATCGATAAACTACATGAGTCATACACCAAAAGATGCGTAATAATATGGGGAATGCAGTGGTACAAACCATTTGTCCGAATTTGATGGGCCATCCGAGAAATCGGGATTTTTCTGTCCCGGGTAACCCGAATTTTGAACTTTCCTCCAAGTGGGCGAATCGTCGGCGGAG